>WYDI02033285.1:28167-47200 GCA_009867235.2 Psittacus erithacus | reverse complement strand
GATTTTGCCAGGCACAGAGGTGAGACTGACTGGTCTGTAATTCCCCGGGTCATCCATTTTCCCCTTCTTGAAAATGGAGGTTATATTTCCCTTTCTCCAGTTGTTGGGAACTTCACCTGGCTGCCATAACTTTTCAAATATGATGGACAGTGGCTTAGTAACTTCATTCGTCAGCTCCTTCAGGACCCGTGGATGAATTTCATCAGGTCCCATGGACTTATGTACATTCAGGTTCTAAAGCTGGTCTCAAACCAGATCCTCTCCTACAATGGCCCTAAAGTCTTCATTCTCACAGTCCCCACATCATTCTACCATGACTTGGGCAGCATGGTCTGAGCTCTTGCCAGTGAAGACTGAGGCAAAGAAGCCATGAAGAACCTGAGCCTTCTCCAAATCCAGGATATCCAAAGCCAGTTCTTCCTTGTCCTTCTGGAGAGGGCCCACATTATCCCTAGTCTGTCTTTCGTTTGTGACATACCTACAGAAGCTCTTCCTGCTATCCTTGACGTCCCTGGCCGCACTCAATTCTAACTGAGTCTTACCTTTCCTGACCTGATCCCTAGCTTCCCTGACATACTCTTTGTTGCGTACAAATATATTAAACAAAATGCTGCCTTACTGTTACCATTACCTGACTTATTCAATCTGTATTCTTTTATTTTGGGATATACCCTCCACAAAGCCTTTTTTTTTTTTTTTTTTAAAATACTTCATATAGGTAAGAGAATGTAAACTTATAGTCAGAAATCAAAACTTTAGAACATACAAATTCCAGCTGGTGGTGTGGAAATGTCTTGGGTGGCCTAAGATGTGGCCAGTTGTGATTTTGGGGTTGTCTGCAAATATCTGGGAAGTTATGATGAATCTGTTTCTGAACAGATCTGGTGAGGCTGACTTTCCATGCTCTTTGTGCCACTGGCACATGAATGTCAGCATCTGTAATTAGAACCATTGCATAACATTGTGAGTGAAATTTTGAACTGTAACCTTTGGAAGCAGATGGCTTTCATCATGGGCACCCCGTCATATTGCAGTAGTAGGTATGCTTTTATATGCTGAATTCAACAATATACTATATTAGAAAGGATTGTTTATTCATTTAGTTTAGTAATAATCATGAAAATGATGAAGTAAGGAATTGTATCTCTGTTGAAATATATTCCAATCTAGTCACTAGAGAATACTTTTATAGTTATGTGAGGGTACGTCACCTCCAGTTTACTCCAAATTGTATCACTTCACTTGAGTTTTGAATATCTAAGTGCTGTTTTCCATTTTATACACACACATTCCCAGGCAGACAGGTTGTTGGTTTAAAATGTCATTTCCATGAAATATCACTTGAAAAATACTCATGACTTTAACTAAGTTAGAGAAATTTGTGCAAAATGTAAGGTCAAAAGAGCTTTTTATGGCAGATCCTTGTTTGCCTGCTTCAGAATGCTTCAAAGGACTTACTTTTTGCTTACCACCAAGGCTAAGAATTTATGTCAAAACTGCTTAAGATAGGGATCAGTTTTAATAAATGTGACCTCAAACCTTCTAAGGTGTTTAGGTCTGGGAACACTTACACTACATCTGTTATTGTTTTGGTTCAGCTGAGTTTATTGTTTTAATCAGCAACATTTCAAGAGATCTGGTGTAAAAGAATTAGAAATACTAACTTGTTTTCCATGTTTACATTTCTGCCCTTACGTAACTATCTTTCTTGTGACTGAACTATGAGATGTCTTGATTTGTGGCAAAAAAGTGAGGTCTGAGTATCCTTCCTATAGATCTTTCTTTCCTAGCTAGAAACTATGAGGCTGCTGTAGGAGTTACTGATGGAAATTGAAAGGACTGAGTTATACAGAATTTAAGACTACATTGGCATCACAGGCATCTTCTGCATAAAGAAGTGGATAATTTAAAAGTTAACTTCCGTGTCCTGTTCTAAACCTCCTGTTATGCCCCTTCCTCCAGGGAAGCTACTCCCAGTGGAACTGCTTAAGATGAGTTGTTGGTTGCACTTTTCCTACACAGTCCTTTGGATTGCATATCCCAGTAACAATAATCAAGAGAATAAAATCCAGTTTATATGAGTGATACACGGAAGGAAGGCTTGGAGCTTCTGTTTTCTCATTTGCCGCACCTGACCAAGAGAATGTGCAATAGAGCTTGCTGGGCCAAATCCAAGCTATGAAAGTAAATGCATTTTTGCAGGGAACTGGGTCCATGGAACTTACTGTACTGGCAGGAAAAAATATGTCTTGTTTTATAGAAATTGTATATGAGAAAACTAGTTAATATAGCACCACTTTGGAAGGAATATCCACTACATGTGCCAGAGTACTGGCTGATCATTAAAATCAGAACATGACATTAATGGGAGAGAAACTCCCCTTTGCTTGCAGGAGTACTTTTCCTCGGCTCCTGTCAGAGTGTTGCTCATGGTTGGAGACATGATACTGAACCAGCAGGACTGTAAGTCAGTTCCAATAGAGAAATCATTGCTCATGTTAAGGTGATCCTGCTTCCTGCGGTAGAAGTCTGCTACCCCTTGTGGATCTCTGTATGTTGATGGCTCATTACCATGAATTTTCCATGCCAGTAATTAATCAGAAAATAACTAACCTCACAATAATTCACCAGAACCAGTGTAAAAGCAAGTGTTACTTTTCCCTACATGTTTCTTGTTTCATACAATGGAATTTTAAGCCACTGTGTATCTTAACGTGTGTTCGGTTTGTTTTTTTTGTTTTGGTTTGTTTGTTTATTTGCTTTTGTTTTGTCTTTTTTGTGGGTTTTTTGTTTATTTGTTTGGTTTGGTTTGTGGGTTGTTGTTTTTTTTTCCCCCATAATAGATTATGTTACTTTAAGTTATATCTTTTGTTCTTTAATATTGTTCCCTTCGAATTTTTGTAGATTTATTTCACCTCCAATCCACCATTCTGTCAAGCTATCTACTTGCAATGTTTTCTTGTAAGTGAATTCCTCTGGCCAAGCTGTTCTCTGCTTTCTGCCCAGCAGCTCCTTTACTTTCTTTTCAGCTTCATCAACAGGCAAAAATATGAAGCAGGGGGGAAAGAAGGGCTGGAGAAGCTGGGGACTCTCTTCCTATCTCTTCTGGATTTGTCTCAGGCTCACAAGTTGAACCAGGTGAGTAGGTAATTTTTAAAATTTTTGTTTAGTGATCAAGCCATAATAAATAAAAATCGGCAGTTCAGACCAAGCTTTTTGAAATGTCTTTGCTTCCAAAACCTTTTGTTTTCGGAACAGTTTCAGGTCAGATCATATTGATTTCTGAATTTTTGTCGCTCCTATATTTTCATGACTGCAGATAAACTGAATTATACTAACAGTAATGTACCTACTTCACAAAGAGACATGTTGGCCTGCTTCTGCACATAAAGTGTTTTATGTACAGAAGAGGTCCATAGCTTATGCAGCTGGGGCAGTGGTACTGTGCTGAGGTGGACAGTGGTAAAGTGGCCCGGGGGTAGAGTATTATAATGCTTATTTACAGAACACAGTTACATGCACACTTCATAGTTCAGATAAAACATCCAAGAGAAAGCAGATTCAGAATACAGTGCAAGCTTTAACTTTATAGCCAAGCTTAGAGAAATGTTTTTGTTGTACATCAAATATGTATTTTATCTAACCTTTAATCCCATTTTACTGGATATAATTTCAAATAACTCTACTACTCCAGAATAGTGGATCTGGAAAACATTTTGTGTAGAAACTACTTTGAGCACAGTAAATCTTCCAATTCTACTTCATTTCAGTCTTCTCTTCTGGGAAACTTACCCGCTTTGCTGTTTTTCCTGGTGCTAGGTTCTGAGCTATGTGACCAGGGATTCAGTAGAAAATCAAAAAGTGATTTGTTTCTATTGAAAAAGGAGTTGTGGCTTATAATGTTTAAAAGGAATATTCTATTTCCCTGCATTATACAACTCTGGATTCACTAGACCTGAAAACCTAATTCTTCTAGGCCAATATTTTTCTTACTCTATATGTGCTCTTAGCATCCAAGTTTCTCAAATTTCCCAATTCATCCCATTCAAGCCTAAGATTCAGGAACTCATGATACTTCCTTGTTTGGAAATGAAACTAATCAGGGTTTTATTTGGGTTCAAAAACCTGCACAGAGATCAATTGGAGTGTGGTATTCTGAACCTTAAAAATTTAGCATGTAATACTATGGGATCATTGCCATGTTACTGTAACTAAGCAAGAAAGTTTAAAAGGTCTTAGGATGTCTGTATTCACTTTGATATTTTTGGAATTAAAACCCAGTTAGACTGAGAACATGCTAAGCCCACATTTTTTTCCAGGAAAAAAAAAGGGAACTATGCACCATTGTGGATTGTTGTGGTTTAACCCCAGCTGGCAATCAGTGCACCATAGAGCATCTCACTCCACACCCATTTGCCCCCCCAACCCTCTGGAGGGATAGGGAGGAGAACTGGAAAAAGGTAAAATTCATGGGTTGGGATAAGAACAGTTAAAGAATTGAAATAAAATGTAATAGTAATAATGGTAATAATAACAACAATAACAACAATAATAATAATCATAGGAAAAAGAGAGAGAGAGGAATAAAAAACAAGGCAGACAAGTGTTGCACAATACAATTGCTCAACACCTACTGACCAATGGCCAGCTGGTTCCCAAGCAGCGCTCGGTGGGTGCTGGCTAGCTTCCCATTCTATGGTATGGAATACTACTTTGGCTAGTTTGGATCAGCTGTCCTGGCTGTGCTCCCTCCCAGCTTCTTCTGCATATCCTCACTGGCAGAGCACAGGAAACTGAAATGTCCTTGATTCAGAATAAACACGACTTCTCAACAACTAAAACATCAGTGTGTTATTGATATTTTTCTCATACTAAATCCAAAACCACAGCAGTGTACCAGCTACTAGAGAGAAAATTAACTCTATCCCAGTTAAAACCAGGACATGGATTGGACTAGCAAAAGTACCCAGCACTGCTAGATATCACAAGCTGCCGAACTTTGCTACAGTATCTGGTAGCCAAAGACTACAGATAGCTATGCATAGGACAGTTGGAAAGGTCTTCTGCAGTACATTGGGCCCCTGAAGACTGGAAAGGCAGTGTTCCCACAAACAACAGTAATTTCTATGAATGACATGAAAAGAAAACACCCTAAAAGATATGTGCCATGACATGATAGTGTGTTCACATATTTTTACCCCAGAGAATCATCACAGTCGTTAATTTCTCTCACTGCTAAAACTGTGAATGGTAAGCCTGGAGTGACTGCACTTAGTTTTGGTTTCTAACGCATGATTCCTTCTGTGGTTATCACTCTAAATAGAGTGTAATCTTAAGAAAGGAACTCTAATAAGAATTCCAGTGTGGTAAAGATAACTAACTAATCAGTCAATCAGATAGGAGTCTCAGAGCCACAGGAAACGTGGTTCATCCATGCTGGTGCTCATGAAATGACATCTTTTATGCAATAGAGTCTATCTCTTATACAACTATTAGAAATTAAGTGACTTATAAAAGTAGAGAGACATATGGCATCTGTTAAGGAGAAAATCTGGGTGGATGACCAAAGAGGTATTTTGTGGGCAAGATAACTCCAAGTAGTAAGCAAACATGGGTTTTCCTGTTTATTCATGAACAAAAGCACGTTACTGTGGTTGGCATAATGACCTCGTATTCTCCAATGCGTTTTGGCCTTCAGTGATCAAGCTCTGAGATGTTAAGCTCCAGAGCAGCTTGTTGGATAAAGTGGTCTGGAACTGCTTAGCCTTTTTAAAATTATTATGACTGGGGAAATCCTCTCCAGTTCATGCATTCTTACCAAAACAGATCAGAGTGACAAGGACTGAAGTTTATAATGTTCATGAGACTAGTTCGTTCATTGGGATGGTTTTGTCATGTGGTGACATTTAAGTGAAAGATCTCCTTTATTCCTTATGCTACTGACGCATGGATTCAGAATGGTTTTGGTAACACAGGCAGCTTACTTATTTCTCCAAATGCATCAGTGAACTGTGAGGGTGCTTTTGGTTTAAGAAAGAGGGGAGTGCAACAGGACAAAGAATTACTGTCTGAGGTCACCAGATGATTATGGCTTGTTAAGTCTGCTAGTTGTCTGTCTTATCCTCTAAGTGTGTTAAAAAAGAAAACCAAAAACCAAACAACTTTGTGCAACATTTATAAATTTGAGTAAGTCATTCTGGGTAAAACATAAGACAGTAACTTTCGTCAGAGTTGGAAAGAATTCTGTATGTCCTCAATGTTCAATTGAGTAACTACCTGTGTGAACTCACCACTGCCTTGTGGGAATGAAAGCAGAATATTCATTGGATTTGCCTGTGGGTGTCTGAAAATGTTCAAGATCCTGCTACATTGGGCAAGAAATGCTATTGGAAAGGGATGGGTATATCTCTGGGAGCTTGCTGGGTAATGGGACAAAGGTTGATCAGCCGTTTTTTGCTGTAGTTCTTCTGTTGGGTTATGCAAACAATCAGAAGATTCAGTTAAGAAAAATACATGCTAAAAATAAGAAATAAGAATAAAAATGGAAAGAGACAGGAAGGGCCTGAGAATTGGGAGAAGACAGTGAAGAAGCCAGGCAATGTAATGTCCACATAAGGACTGTGGCTAGAAAAAAGATGGCACAGCTGGGAACTTCCTTTCTTCCTTCCATTTCCTACCTGCTGTTACAGCACTTTTGTGCTACTGACAGGAGGCATAATTTAAAGCAAACAACTTATGCTGGAAGATCAGATCAGCACGTCACTACTCTGGGAGTGGCACATTGCAAATTTGGCCTGAAACTCCCTTTTCACATGTTTCCTGTATTGTGTAATATGCTTTGTAGTCCTGGCCAAAGATCTAGAGCTCTACATGTATACCATCAAGAAACCATACTGATTCATATCAGGGATTCATGAATGCAGACATGTTTTATATATACATATCTTTCCTATAAATGAGTCAATCATACACTTCCTTTTAGGTGTGCAACATTGTTCTCAGAGACACGCAGTTACACGGTGTGCCTCCTATTCTACATGCATTTGTTGCACATATTATGGTAACTGCAATGAGAACTGCATTTGAAAAGCATAGTGTAAAAGCAATGAGATTCTTGATCAAAGTTAAGATTTTGGCAGTGAAATCACAGATAAGAGGATACTAAGTACAGGACAGTGACACTCAACATATGTCCTCTGCTTGCAGTTTCATCGAAGTAACTTAAAGGCCAGGTGTTCTCTTTGGTTTTGACACAAGCAGAAGGATACTTCTGGTTTTTGATGCTGACCTTTTACTTTGCTGCACGAGGTACTTACCTTTCCTTATTTTCTAGGTAGCTGGGACAGTTGTACGCACTAAAAAGGCATAGAAGAAAACTCCTTTAAGACCAGATACTGCTGAGGAAAGTTTCTCCAAGAAGTATTTCCCATCACTGAAGTGTCCATGAGCTACTAAATTACTATAAAGTCATTGCTAATTTGACTTCCTCTACATAAACGAGCCATGCTAGTCTTTGAAGGTCTCCAGTAGGTCTTGAATAGGTTCAACTCACAACATTTCAGCTGAAAGCATTAGGTTAATTAATCTTATTTAAAAATCAGTGAAACAGAAGATAATTAAAATGTAAACAATGGGCTGAATTGTTACTGGGAACTTCAGAAAAAAATCTTTGAAATTCTTTGTGCAATGAATTTTACCTGGCTGCCCTCGGAGAGAGTGGTTTTGCAACAGATCACATTACTGAACTAACTTTTCCTTCACTTTTAAATGAAACATGTTCTTTGCTTCTCCCAGTGCAGTGCAGCTGCACAAACTGTAGCCAGTCAAAAGCTGTCAGAACCTTGTTTACCAGGGAGGTACCGGCTGCTGGTAGGCTGCTAGGCATGAAACACTGTGGAGGATGGTTGGAGTTCTCAGAGCAACCAGAACGTGGTGTGTCTCACAGCGCCAGGAAGAGAGAAACGACCTGGAAAGTCAGAAGGCATAAAAAATGTCAGTCAGTGAGAAATGATTAACACTCTGGCCAGTTTATGCCAAGGACAGAGGGTTCTCTCATGCATTCCTGTTCAGCCCTGGCTGTCAGCTGAAACATGCAGAGGAGCAGAAGCAGTCCTGTGTATGGGCCTGATTTGGACGATTGAGTTACCAGCTGAACTAAGTAAAAAGATTCAGGAGCTGGGATTGGGCCCCCATTGAAGAATTAGAGGAGAAAAAAAAAGAAAGCCATATTTGTCTTGGTTTGTGTTTTTCAGGGTTAATGTTATTCCTGCTCTTCAGACAAGAAAAAAAATATCTGGAATTTATAAACTGGGGGGAGAGGGGGGGAGGAGGAATCTTGCCAAGTTATCTTCCTACCTCACCTATGAGTTG
The DNA here is from genome assembly GCA_009867235.2 of Psittacus erithacus. Taxonomy (NCBI): domain Eukaryota; kingdom Metazoa; phylum Chordata; class Aves; order Psittaciformes; family Psittacidae; genus Psittacus; species Psittacus erithacus. Next base: position 38,830 of record WYDI02033285.1, on the reverse strand, counting down.
TTTAATAAATATGTGTCTTCTAGCTCAGTATAAGCTCAAAATATACATAAAGGCAACAAAATTCAAATTTCAACAAAAAATCCTACAGTAGTGAAAGTAACGTATGACCAGTCATGAGGATAACAATGGATTTTATGTTTAGCTTCTTTCTTTGTGGTGGATAGTAAGCCAACTTAGATTAGTAGGGTATGTTACTGTTATTACCTGAAATGGTCTTCTGGCCCACATCAAAAGCTGTAAGGCGAAAAACAGTAAGTGACTGTTGTTGTTCCTCACATAGAAAACTGGGGTTTTCAGTAAAGATATAAATGGATTCACGGAACAGTTTTATTCCCCAGTGTCTTGCTAATGATGATGTTTTGAAACTGCAAGGAAGAAATCAGCCTTAGGGACTTTCTACAGCAAAAACATGTCATTATATTCAAGAAAGGGTATGTTCTCATACACTATTTTTTTCCCTGCTACACATGCTGACATCACTTGTTTGTTTGCATTCTGTTGTTTCAAGGTAAAATGGATAAGTGAACTAATACAAATAAACAATTATTTTCATTAAAGCATTGCCATCACTTTTCAAATTAATCTGCCCCATAGGAATGAAAGCAAAGAGTGAAGAAATTCTGTGACTTCTTGAACCAAATTCTAATCACTGGGACAGATTTCCTAACTATGTGTCTGCAAATGACAATTTGGTCTTGGCATAACCTGCTGCAGTCAACACATCATTACCTGCCCAACTATAATTTAGCGAGTGAGACAAGAAGTATGAAAGTCCATTCACTCTTAGACCTTGAGTGACTATATCAAGCAGAGCAATCGTGTAAGTAAATACTAAAACACAGCCAACATCCTGCCAGTTCTGTGAAATCTAAATCATGATTCAGTTCTCTCACACGTGTACTCATTTTGTTTTCATTCCTGGAGAAATTGCTGTAACCAGTTTTTGTTAACATGTGTCACAGGAAGAGGTTTTATTTGCACATGAAGGTAAGGGAACAAGACTTCTCATTCAGATGTCTCTGGCCTTCGTGTGCCCTGCTGACAGCCAGCCATGATTTGGACATGGGACAACAGAGGTGATAAGACAGAGAGCAGGACAGAGCTCAGCCTGACTGCCTATAGCCAACTGATCGTGCAGCACAACCACAGTGATGAGGAAAGGTGGGGAGGCCTTTCAAAAAGGATTCACAAGGTAACAGAAATACATTTTATCAATACATAATGTGGATTGAGGAACATACAGTGTCAACATGTACTAAGAGAAAATGTTCAGCCTGCTTGAATGATCAACTGTATACCTGGCACAAAGAAAGTTTATTTTGGATGTCCACTGGCAATCCAAAGTTGTAGACCCAAGGGAGAGAGTCATCAGGTCCTTCCTGTTTTGAGGAAGAAATGTCTTCTTTGCAAGACACAATATATGCTGCATCCTCTCCCGAAAGGAAGAGTGGTTTTGCACGGTGCATTTATTTGCTTATGGACAATCTGCAGCTGTGAAGAATAATGTGAAGAACTTCTTATATTAGGGCCCCAGAACTGAACGCAGTACTCTGGGAGGGTGTCATGAGAGCAGAGGGATCACCTCCTTTGGTGGCCACACTTTTGATGCAGCCCAGCATACAGTTGGTTTCCGGGCTGCAAGCGCACGCTGCTGGCTCATGAGCTTCTTGCCAATCAACACCTCCAAGTCCTTTTCCTCAGGGCTGCTGTCAATCCAGTCTCTGCCCAGACTCTATTTGTGCTTGGGATTGCCCCAGCCCATGTGCAGGACCTTGCACTTGATCTTACTGAACTTAATGAGATTTGCACTGGCCCACTTCTGAAGCCTGTTAAAGTCCCTTTGGATGACATGTCTTCCTTCCAGTGTGTCAACTGCACCACATAGTTTGGTGTCAGTGGCAAACTTGCTGAGGGAGCACTCAATCCCACTGTCCATGTTGCTAACAAAGATGTTAAATAGTGCTGGTCCCAACACCAACCCCTGAGGAACACCACTTGTCACTGGTCTCCACTTGGACATTGAGCCATTGAACACAACTCTTTAAGTGTGATCATCCACCCACTTCCTTATCCATCAAGTGGCCCATCTGTCAAATCCATGCTTCTCCAGCTTAGAGACAAGGATGTCATGTGGGACAGTGCCAATTGCTTTGCAGAACTTCAGGTATATGACATCAGGAGCTCTTCCCTTACCCACCAGTGCTGTCACCCCATTGCAGAAAGCCACCAAATTTATCAGGCACAATTTGCCCTTAGTGAAGCCATGTTGCCTGTCAACAAATTATGTCCTTACTATCTAGTGTCTTAGCATAGTTTCCAGGAGGATCTACTCTGTGATCTTGCTGGGCACTGAGGTGAGACTGGCTGACCTGTAATTCCTCAGGTATTCCTTCCTTTTTTTTTTCCTATTTTTTTCTTTCTTTTTTTTTTTAGTGTAACTTATGCACTGTCATTTATACATATATTTATGACAATTTTAAACGTCTTTTATACAAGATGTAGTGTATGTCCACTACAGATATTGTGTATGTGTATGTTTATCACAATATAGTGTAGGTGATAAAAAGCCTGTTTCACTTCTAAGAGAAAGTGTGATTACTCTATATCAGATAATTAAACAATATTTGATAAAGAGAAGCCCAGCCCAGCACTATTACAGGAGTTAGCTGATCACTGCAAAACAGGGTTGTTTTAATCTTACCGATTAAGTTTTTTTTGTCCACAACAATGTTTCCCATCTCAGTTCTGCAGGTGTTTAGTAAACTTTGCTTCCACTAAAATCTAGCTAACTATTCGTGATAAAAAATTAAAAAATACCTGCTAGTACAGATTCTATAAGAAAGGATTTGTGCTTTATATTTGCAAATGGAGCTTAACACAACAACATTCAGGATGTTAGCAGTACCTCTCCTGCAATTCATGTGATAACCTGATTAAATAGAGAAAAGAGAAGTGACTGAAAAGCATTACAAAATACCAGCAAGCTATGCTGAAACACAAATTTTACACTCTTTTGAAAATATTAAAGGAAAGATTTCTCAGACACCATTGCAAGTAGTAACAATTAAATATAATTTTTATCACTTTCCTTAAATACATTGGTCAGGAGAGCAGACAAGATGGGAATAAGAAGCTTTCTTCCATTTTTCAGAGGGCAGAAGAACAACAGCTCTGCAGGTATAGCCACCAAGAGGATGGCAAGTACATCTTGACCTTAGTCCTTCAACCACCATAAATTATTTTTGGTTTTCAGCCAAATGCCAAATGGAAAAATTATCAGGAAGTCAATTTAATTAAAAAAAAAGTTCTTTTTTATGCTCACAATAAAAGAATAAACCCATTTCTTAGTGGGCTACAACACTTCGCGCCAAATTCAATCATATTCTCCAAAACCTGACTTATTTAACTCACACAGTACAAGTGAAAAGGAAGAAATGTCTGATTTTTTAATGACATATTCAGGATTTTCCCTCCTCAGCCCCCCCCCCCCTCCATTTTTTAAGGCTTATCGTTTTCTTAAGTCAACATAAATTTGGAAAATCTGATGGTCAATCCTAAACTGTAAAGAAATAAAGTACACCAAAATCATCGCTTTTTTCAGCTTTGACAGAACTTGGCAAATCTTTTTTTGTTTCAGTTGACCTAACAACAGCTAGTGAATAATCCTGGATGAGTGAGCTATTTTATTGTCATTTCTGAAGGTAATAGAATAAGTTTAGTTATGCAGATCTGACTTGCAGTCTTGATATATGATCATGTATAAATAACAATAAGGCTGCTGGAGAGAGGCTTTTGGCTTTTTGATCATATACCTGACCCAGACTATTCCAGCCTTTTAAGATAAGCTTTTATTCTCATGTAGAGATGCTATCCCTGTAAGACTTCTGGATCTGATCCAGAAAGAATCAAAAATGAGACACACAAAAAAACCCAATATCCCGAACATTCTCAAGGATCAGAGAAAGACTTGTTTCAGAGCAAATTAAAAGATGGATGAATTTTCCATGTATGGATGACCCAGGACGTCAGATGGGGACAACATTTCTTACTTGGGTGAATCAAAAGGAATGCTTTCTAAATATAGGATGCGTAACATGTCTGTAAAAAGAATAAAATATATCTTAGAAATATAAGACCAATGCACAGTCTCTCAATAGATTCAACCATGTGCAAAGCCCTAAGCAAAACCCAAGCAATTGTGAAAAATAAAAATGTCTGTCACCAAAGCTGTTAACATGCAATTTGGGAACCAGACTAGGATTTTATTGCTGCAGCTTCACAGATTGTTTTTCTGCTTCTCTGTTCTTGTTTTTATTATAGCCCTTGTCTTGTCATTACCAAAAGTTTTCCCTGTTTGTTCTGCCATGCCTTTTCATAAAACATGAGGGAGAACTCCAGATTTTCAAGGTTTTTGTGATGATTTGGATGACTTGTCTATTCTGCTTTACACAGGAGACACGCTGCATATCCTTGTTGAACATCAGCTTCACACACACTTTCTCTTTAATTTGTAATCATTATGTCAGATTGAAATCTGAAGGAGTGTTTCAAGACGTCGTTGAGGCTGGATGATTTTCCTTGCACATATGCAAAGAGCTTATTATGATCAAGAACAAATTTGAATATGAATGGGAGAAATTTAGTGATGGACAGTCTTGTAGAGCAAACCATGACAAGGAGGTGTAGAAGCTGTCAAAGGGATGGTCTTTCACAGATCATGTGAGAAGAAGTTCGAATCAGGACACAGAAGGGCACTGAGTTGAGAAAAAGCTTTACAGTTTGAGAGTTAGAAGATAAGCTGGCACATGAGGGTGATTTAGGAAAGGACAGGCCCTTAATTCTTTAAGAAACTCCATGTCAGTTCAGATAGTAATAGAAAAGTGAGAAGGAGGCAGGGAGTGGGTGCAGACGTCCATTTTGCCCATATCTGTGCGGTTGATTATCTACAAAAGGAGTGTCTGGTATTTTGTTCTCCTTGAAGTCTCTGTGTCTGCTCCATATGTCCGTAATTGCCTGAAATATGAAGCAGTACTCCAGCTTTGGGGGCCTGCCATGGTTAGGACATGAGGGTGCCACTTCTGTGAGGAGGTGACGATCATAGATCAGAAAATCATAGAGGTCCAAGAACACAGCAGCAGGCCTGCTTTGGTAGGACTCCAACATTGCAAGTGTCTGGCAATAGAAAGATCTTCCTACCCTCTGTGCCTGAATGGCAGCACCTGGGGACTAAGACACAGGAATGTGAGAATGATGGGGAAGAAAAGCCTTTTAAGGGGGTTGTGTGTGCATGGAGTGGCAAATAGCCAAAATTTCGTTTTAATCTGGAGCATATGCACAATGGTGCATGGGTTTGGAAGAAAGTGCTGTGATTCCTGTAAGTGCTGTTGCTAAAACTGTGGCCTTCTGCAAGCACATCAAATTTCATTTTGAATGATAAACAGGTAAGGAAAGATCAGCTTCTGTGCCTGTCAGCGCAATGAAGGACACATGGGCACCATGCACTAGAAAAGAAAGTAGGGAAAAAGACATACTTTTGGAACAGAAACAGAAGAAGAAACAGAAGACATGTCTATAAACAGGTGGTGGTAAAGAAAGGAACACTAAAAGGATCCTAGGGAGTAGATATTTTTTTTCCTTTCAATTTATTACTCGGAAATAAGACAATGGATAAATGCTGAGTGCTGAGAGACAGGATAGATGTAGTGGCTGAAGAAATGCAGTACCTACTTTTCCAGAAAGAAATGAGGAATGGGAGAAAGAGGAGGATGTCAGCACTGTGCTGAAAGAAAGAGAGCAAAGAGTGATAGGTGCTGTTAAGCTTACAGTAGCTGCCACGGGTCAGAAAATATCCCCAGACAGGCATGACTTAGCTTCAGGGAAAAATCCTGAGAAAAGACTGTAGGTTTTCCTTCAGTCTGTAGCTATAGGTCAGCCAGCCCCTCTGTAATAGAACCTGAGCTGTCTAGGGGATGAAGTGCAGCAGCTGGAAATGAGAAGGAATTTTGTGTAAGGGGTGGGTGGATCTCTATTCAGGCATGGATACCACAGTTGCAGGATGCTCTGCAGAGAAAAGCAATTGATTTGCAGCCTCCCAAGTGAGTCAGAAATGGGAGTCTGATCTGAACTTTCCCCCCAAGGGCATCTGGGCTGCGCAATTACCTAGAGGATCTTTGTGCAATGGAAATGGATCCATAATACATTCCTAAAACTGAAATTCTTATTCCCAGGGCATGTGGACCTCTTGGTATATATCAGCTTTCTTGTAAATAGATATATTGACCATGTGAGGGACCTCCCTGTCATTTACACAGTGAATAAAGCAAAATGATTGGTGAGGATACTAAGAGTTAAATCACATTAAAATCTGAATCCACATGCCTTCCTCAAACTCTTCCTACAGCCTTAACTTTCGGGAGCTAGCTGGCTATCACATGCCAGTCAGACATTTTCCAGCATGAGTCACTCTGGTTTCCAAATTTGTTTTTCCTAAATAAAAATGAAGAATTCCAAATGTCTTACATTTTTCTATAGAAAAAGGGAATGGAACATCAAGTGCATATAGTCGAAGAATTGTTTTCTATTTCCTTTTACATCCCTAGTCTAGACAAGCGGTACTATGATGAACCTTGGCTTTGCTGCCAACACCAACAGCACTTTGTGGTCTCGTTACCTCACGTCTGGCTAATTCCCAAGGACAGTCATAGCTAACGAGTAGCCCTTTCAATGGTCATTCCAGCAATTCATTTGGGCTACCCTTTCAAACAGCATGGAGAATTCTTAAGAGAGAAGGAGTTTTGTACTGGGCAATGTTTCACTCACCATGCTTAAATGAGAAGGGCAGTCAGGTTGTAAAGATTTATATAAATGAGAGCATTGTATACTCTAAAGAAGATTGGTATGTTTGATCTCAGCTGTTACTGATTTACCTTTTCCACATGATAACATTCATTAGGCAGGGTAAGTAAAGGCTAGTGTGTTCTATTTCAATTATCTACAGTTAAAATACAGACATTACACAGAGTGGAGCTTCAGTCTAGTTTCAGCGGCTGAAGTGTGAAAACATTTTCCTACCAAGCCATTACATGTGATGACTTACAACTTTTTTGCATCCTTTCCTTCCCACCTAATCCCTTTTTATTTCTTATGTCTTTGTCATTTTTGTTCAATATTTGTGTTTCTGGTCAAGGAAGCCATCCTTCACTTGGAATTTCCTGGTAACTTTGCTGCTGTTGTTCTCTTGTCGCAGCAACACTGGTAAGATACGGATCTTCCTGCTTGACATCTTCAGGCATCAGTGTCCCAAAAGGTTTACAGACTTATTACAGCAACCTCCTGTACATGACCCTGCTTCAAGCAGGGGTTGTACTAGGGGATCTCTAGAGCTATCTTCCCACTTCAGCTACTCTGACTGCTTAAGTATCAACAGAGGAGTTGTCTCCTCTCCTTTTCCATAATGTGCACACAGTATAAGGCTATTACATTGTGTTCTCCCAGAGCATGAAGTACTTTCAAAATACACTTATTTTAGAGGAAAACTATGGGTAAAAACAACAAATGAGAAAAATAATATTTTTTCAGAAATAATTCTTTCTCACAATTGACTTCAGAGGATCCCAGAATGACATATTCAGATTTATATATGTAAATGGAAATTTCCAGAGCTACTGAGATCAGTACTGCCCCAAATATTTTTATCATTCAATTGAATGCATGGATGTCTCTCCAAATATTCTTTCCTTCCACTGGATGTTTTTAAAACATTAAGAAGTTCCCATAATAAAACTGATGCACTTCAAGTTACATGTATTGGTTCAAAACATATTTTCTTATTATTTTTTTGCTGAAATGACAGAATCTAAAATTTGCTAGCGCATATCTGCAGGCACATGTGTGAAAAAACTGCATTAACTTTAGGTTCTTAATTTTAAGTCTTGCTGAGCATCCTCAGTTCCTGTTACTCTGTGTTGAAAAGATGAGTTCTCACTTCAATAGAACATGGTTTCTTGAACTTCAGAAGTGTTTTGTTACTTGAAAATGTTGACCTTCTATGTCTATCACATACCCAAATTACTTTGATATTGTAGGGATAACCTTAGCTCTTAGGATCGGCTTAAAAATTTGAAAAAAAGACATGCTTCGTTAGACCTATGGAAAGTAATATGCTGTGTGTGCCTTATAATGTAGCTGGTGCCTGAAAGTGGTAAAATAATATAGGATTGTAAAAAATTACAAGCAATGACTTGTACTTAGAGCTGCAGGTATTGAAAGCACAACCTTTTCTTGATTATTTTCCCAGACAGACAGATGGAAGAGCTTATAAGAAGGATTTGCACTGATAAAAAGCTCCAATCTTATCTGAATGTACTTTATAAAAAGAAACCATTAGAAACACATGCTTTCCTCGTCTGCAGGCAGAAACTTACAGGCATTCCCTGCCAGGCTCCTTTTCTTATGCATCTGCTCTTGAGGCTTATTTTCTGTTTATTCTTGGCAAAGAGCTGGTGACACCAAATTCTGCCTCAGTTGTGCTTCCAATTCATCAGGCAGAGCCAGGCAACAACAACTTTTTTGTAAGAAAAAGGTTATAATTGTGTGCACAGGCATGGAGGTGATATTCCAGGTATCTTGGCAGCAAGCAAGCTCATAATATATTTGCCTTTTAGCATGGCCTTTCCATTCAACGCTCCACATGCTTCACAGAGGTTTGGGGCAGGGAGACACACCCTATCCTTGTAATCTCATCTGAGGTCTCCCTGCTCTCAGGCCACAGAAACCAGACATTACTGAGTCAGGTCCATGCAGCTACTATCTAAGCCAGAGCCTTCATTTAACTGGAGACTGTTACACTCTTAGACACATTATACTAACATTGACTATTGTGGACCTGATTTTTTGGTAAGAATTTGTCAATTTTTATAAATCTAATTTCATTATGCTATTTTCTGCTTGATTGATGTGCTCATGACATCATTTTTTCATAGGATGATATTTTAACAGGCAAATAGCATCATCTCTTTAAAGGTCTCTGGGATCTGATCTCCAAGAAGCATGATGTGTCCTGAAAGATGTTTTAAATTCTGTTTTGTGAAAAAGGAAAGTATGGGAGAAATATAATGGTATGAGTTTTAGAATTTACCATGGTTTAGTTGCCATAATATAGTCATGCAATAAGAGCTGTCTGACTGATGAGCAAAATTAGTCTGTGGGGAAGAGTGGCTGAAGTAAGAGTCTAGTTCATGAAGACTGGCATTTATAGTACGTAGCAATACTTTTTCTTGAGGAAAGTACAGCATTAGAAGAAAGAAGTAAATATTAAATATTTTTATTAGTGATACATGGCACATACATTGTTTAACACTGGCAATGAATAGATTTGAGCAGGGGTGGACATGTTCATATCTTGATATTTTTCTGTAGACACCTTAGCTCCATGGAGAGACAGTTTCTGGTATTTTCCCCATAATGCCCTATAAGCTCAGCCTGGGTGTTACAGGTTTTTTTGGGAAAGAATCAGGCAGAAAGTTTTGTAATCCTCTTCTCAATGAAGCTTTTTGATCTCGTTACCTAAAAAGCAGGACAGGCTCAGGATGGTGAAGACCTGGAAACCGGTCTTTGCTCCACCCCAAATGAGGTAAGGCAGTTTTCCAATAGCTTGGACTGGCAGACTGGAAAGATGACTTGTGCTTTTGTGGATTTGTTTTCCAAACGGGTCAATTCTTTGCCAACCTTTTCCTTGTCCTTTAGACCTCTGGTGTACTTAGTTCACATCCTGAGTCAGTTTCATCTTCTGCTGGACAAAGTTTTTGCCATGCAGCTTATGGAAAACTTTATGTCACCCACTGGTTTTGCACCCAGATCAATCTCCTGCATTCAGCTACATTTGAGGTGAAACAGCTTTAGGGCTAACAGGGTTTTGTCTGTCCCTTCTGCAGTGCACAGGGGAATCAGGGAGGGTTATTTTCTGGTTGGAGTGCTATTTATTTTTGTTAAGCCTTTGTCACATATGTTGTGCAATTGCCTTTCTGGCCTTCCTCCCCCTTTTCCAGTATGTACTTCAGTGGAAGTCTTGGCACACTGTGACTACGTGATGGTGCTTATTACTCATGAACATATTGTCTGCTTTTTGATTGAATGTCAGCACTTCTTTGATCAGATTCCTTTTGCCTGCATTAATTAAGGGAGGAGTGACACACACCTCCATGGGCCTCATCTGGCTTTTAGCCCCATATCTTTACAAGGAGGTTTATCATGCAATTGAACTGGCTTTAATTCATGAGGAACTGGGAGTGTGCAGTGAGAGGAGATCAAGATCTTACCACTCATATAAGCAGACCTGTTCCTATCAGGCTACGGGCTCTATCAGGGATATATTTGTGCCTGGTTTACTTGAAGTACATCCTAGTTTTGTCCTTTCAAGCCATGCAAAAGGAGAATTTTTCATATTTTTCCTCTGTTCCAAGCTGCACAGGCTACCAGATTCCCTTCCGGGTGTTTCTTTTACTTTCGCTGTCCTGATTTTCTCTTGCTCTGTGTTTACTTTTACTGTCCAGCAAAGACCAGACCATGTATAAGCTTTAGCAGTCCTCTTCATCTGCAGTACCTGTGTCCTGTCTCATTCTGTGTATTTTTTCCTTTTCTGTGAGTATCCAGTTACATGGAGAAA
>WYDI02033285.1:8663-28067 GCA_009867235.2 Psittacus erithacus | reverse complement strand
TTCATCTGCAGTACCTGTGTCCTGTCTCATTCTGTGTATTTTTTCCTTTTCTGTGAGTATCCAGTTACATGGAGAAAAGGGTTGGCTGGGACCATGCCTTTCCCTTTCTACAGTCATTTTTATATGTTCTTCCTGTTTCTTTTTCCCCTCCACGAGCTTGCAGTATAGGTTTAAAAACAGCTGTAGTGTATTCTTGAAAATTTTATTTTGGATCAAGGGAAACTTTCTGTTTTGAAAAGCTGTCAATGTAAATTACTTCCCACTACTTCCCACTAGCACTGCTGTAGGTTGTATTTAGTCCAGACAGTTAGCTTTTATATATGACTAGTACCAATTTTTTAAACAGTGGGTTCCCGAGTGTGTTTTTTTGCACATAAGCAACTGGGTTTGAAGTGGTTATTCTTCTGAAATTTCTGCTTTTTCTTGTTTCCCATGTGTTTTCTGTAACGTTGTGGTTTAAAGCATTTTACAAATCAAACCTAGCCTCTTTCTTTGTTTCAGGTTTCTCTGATGGCAAAGGAAAAACATGTGTGCATGTACATGCTGGTGCATGCCTGTATGTAGGCAGGGTTATGGCAGAGATGGTGAGTGATAGTCCTTTGGGTCTGTCACCGATATGTATTTGTAGGTAGTGCCTCTGCTTTTAAATTCAGGAAAGTTTGTTTCTTCTCATTGCATGATATCTCTGATCTGAAAAAATTTTGGAAAGAGCCTTATGTGTCCAGGCTGTCTGATATCTCTAGAAAAATACCTTGTTGTTTATCATGGTGATCTCAGACACAGGGAAAAAGACAGTCATAATCCTAATTCATTATAAAATAAACAAGTCAAAATTGAGAATAGAATAACTCTGGTAAAGAAAACTTGTTCTAAATCTGCTGTGGGTGAAATCTATTGACAAATCTTTCTGTTTCTCTAAACTTTTCCTTAGTTAAATTTGTAAGAGTTATGTCAAGAGTTCTTTCAGCTTTCAAAGGTTAGTAACAAATTACTGCAGCACTGGAGATATCCTTAACTCGAGGCTCTCTTTTCTGCCCTCCATCTCCATCATTTCTCAGTTCACACGCCACAACCACAGTAACATTGTCAGAATCTGGCTTCTCTTTCCTCTGCCTCTCTGCAATAATCTATTCATGCCTTAATGAATTTGCACTCATCTTCCCAGATGCCTGCTACTGTGGTCTTCCTCAGTCCTTTATTTGTAATAATCTTCTGCAGTGAAGCTGGTAGAACAATGCAAAAAAAACCAAACCAAAAAACCAACAAACACCCCCCCAAAAAAACCCCACAACAACGACAACAAAAAAAAAAACCAAACCCAAAACAAACCCAACCCAAACCAAACAAACAAATAAAAAAAACAAAACAAACAAAAAAAAACAACACCCAGAAAAAAGACAAAAGTCCAGACTTGCATCTTGTATAAATCAATAAAACTGCAGTGACCCCCCTGTTGGCGCTAGAATGTCTCTGATTTTACACCAGTTTAGAGTATCTGACCCAGGATATGTTACAATTCTTCTCTGCATTTTGATAACTGTGATACATAGAAACCTTTCCTGTTTGTTATTTATGTATGGTTTTTTAATGGATCTTTGCTAATGCCTGTTCAATGAACAGTGAGTTTCAGTATTTTTTCACCTAGAAAGAGGCACATAGAAAGGAATATTTGTTGCTCAATATTCCTAAATTGTTTTCTCCTGCTTGAACAGTTTCAGTTATGACCCAGAGTGAGCTGACTACTACTCATAAATAACTAATAGCCAGTATTCTGAGTATGCGGTGGAAATACATTTGCATAAATTAAGGGACAATTATTTGTGGAAAATTCTCAAAATTAAGAAGACATTTTCCAATGATTCACTAACAGTAAAGTACAGCTGAAACCTTCAGGTACTTTATTCACAGTGACCGTTTCTTCCAGTTCTTTCCCAGAAAATGACTGCTAAAAAAGGGGTTAGATTTCTTCTAGACCAGCTGCCTGTGCTCCTACCCAGCTCTTTTATTTCACATATCTTTTTTGTTTGTAGATCTCTCTATTCAGACATTCCACTTCCATCTACCCTCTCCTCAGCTCCTTCTCCATTTACTCACTCTGAGTTTTTTCCAAATAGAGATATCTTGACATTTTAATGAGGAGATGGATAGCATTGACATTTGCCCCATGTCAGGTATCATAGAATAGCTGAGCTATGAAGGCAGTGCTGGAGATCGTCTAGCCCAAAACCTCTGCTCAGAGTAAGGTCAACAAGACTGTATATGTGTAGGCATTTTACTGTCTGGAAATGGAGTATGTTGTGGTCTTTTCACACCAGTTTGACTAGAGAGGAATGCATTGTACTTTGGCTGCCTTCATGCTGCAAATGCTGTTACTGCAGTGCACTTCTTGGCTTCTCTGCCCCAGTTAGCTCTGAACAAGCCAGGCACAGCCAAAAGTGCTAAGGGTGCTCCAAAATGAACGCTGCCACAGGAGAACCCTGGCACTGGGACAGTACTCTTTTAGTATTCAGCAAGCCTGTGTGTCCATCCAGAGCACCACAGACTGTCATCTAGATATGACTGCAGACATGAAGATGTCAGATTGTCCCTCATGTGCAAGCCCCTGAGTCCAATCCTGTCTATTTGAATACTTTTTCATACTGAGTAGTACATGTCCATGTCATATTATCCCATACATCCTCTACAACCCTATTAATGTTCAATGCATATATTTTAAGAATACATATACAAATGTGCATAGTATATTGATATTCTGGGACCAGTCTTTTTAACAGAGTCCACTTCGGTTCTATTTCGGAAAATGCAGTTCAATACATAGTTAATTGCTGGCCCAGCTGATACCACTTATTTATCTCACTTCCCCAATTAAAGGCACAATCCAGTAATAGTATGTCTAAGTGTCATTATTTGTACATGAGCTTGAATACAGATGCAAAATATAGAAAAAAGAAAAAAGATTCACAATACTGTGTTTTCCTGTGTACTTTCTATTGGATAATCGAAGCTATCTTTGGCTATGTTACTTTTGGAGCTGCTGGAGAATATGGTATTAAGAAAGAACATTAAAAACAAAGCCTTCACAGATGCTCACAAAAAATAAGCAAAGCAAAACAAAATCCTCAATGTTATTTTTATTTCATTTCACTACTAAAGAATAAAGAATATAGAATATTAAAGCAGGCTAATCTGGAAACCTGCCTAGACTGGCAAGTTTGGCAGCTGACATATTTCTAGTTTCATTAATACTAAATGAACAAATCTTGAGTCTTGATAAAAATTCTGCATTTTCTTGGAATTGTCTTAAAAGGGTTCCCTTTACAAGCTGGTAGAATATGGTCTAATCACTGGATATCCTTAATGAGTGTAACTGCTGCTTGGATTAAGATGAATGGACAGATAAAGAGGGCCTAGATCTGAGAGCGCAGTCCCATTCTCATTACTTTGTACTTTAATACATAAAGAAAGAACTTAATTCTCTCTCCTGCTCCTGAAGATCACTTGGCTGCACCATTGTCTGCTGCATAATTGATTTTTAAGTATTACCAGTTGTCTTTGTGCTGCACTACTTACTGCATCACTTTGTACTACCCTGTTCTAGGGAAGAAGAGGTGGTTGCTGTCCATGTTCGCTTTCTGTAAGAGGTTGTAAGTTGTATCTTTGGCTTAGGAGGAAGTAGAAATGGTGATGGGAGTTTGCTTTCCATTTCTCATTGTCACTCTCCCCTTCAGTGGCCACGAGCTGCAATTGCTCAGTTGATTTACTTCCACCTTGGATGGAAGTTAATCAACCTTAAAGCTACTTTAAGTTTCTTTTCTTGTTTCAAGTTAAAGTTGATCAAAAAGAAGTCAGGGATGTCTTAATGTTTTTCTAGTGATAATAAAATGTTATATGAACTTTTAATTAAATATCTCTACCATGTCTAAGCTTTGGCCAAGTTGTTTAATCTGACACAGGTTGAAAGTGAGATCAAAAATGAGTGACTATTGCTATCCTTGTGAAAACCAACCCAACCATAATTTGTTAGTCTCCCACAAACACCATTTCCATGTGTTTGTTGGAGGTCAGCATCAGCACCTCTGAAGACTTTATGTGCATCAAGCACCAGGGAATGTGAGGGTAAACCCAGGGGCTGCCATGTCTTGTGATCTCAACACTGTCCTATTTGCAGCTTAGAAAATTAGTGAAGGAGAAAATGAAGATGTTTCAGGGAGAGCCTGACTGGGAAGGGAGGAGTGGGGAAGACAGGCACTGGTTAGGTAACAGATACAAGAGGTGGGGTGGGACCAGGGTTAAAAAAGGCAAAAGCAGAAAAGATGGACTGGGCTATAAGAAAAAAAGTGACAGATTGAGGGAAAAGGACTGGGGCAGGCTGGGAAAATCATGGTATGACACACACGATAAAGAGCTTGAAACAAAGTAGGACTTCTGCCTCTATGTCAGGATCAACATTCTTGTTGAATGAGAAAGACCACTGGTCATGTTCATGCTCGTGGCTGGGCTGTAAACATGATGTGCAAACATTCTGATGCCTCCTCCATGTTATTGATGAAGTTGTTAAACAGGACAGGTAGAAGGACAAACCCCTGTATTACCCCACTTCTACTGCCTACTACGTTGAGTTCAGCCCACTGATAACTATCCACTGAACCTAATCATTCAGCCATGTTTTTTTAATCCATCTGGTTGTCCACACGTGCCCACAATTTGTCCCAACTTGGATACAAGAATACTGGGAGAAGACATTGTCAGATTCCCCTTTAAGGGCAAAGCCAGTGAAATCCACTGATCAACCCTTGCCCACAAACTCAATGATTTTTCTGTTTTTTAAGGGAGGCAATGAGGTTGGTTTGGCATGATTTACCCTTGGTAAGTCCATGCTGGCTGTTCCCAGTTACCGTCTTCTCCTCCTGTGACCAGG
This sequence comes from Psittacus erithacus, assembly GCA_009867235.2. Taxonomy (NCBI): domain Eukaryota; kingdom Metazoa; phylum Chordata; class Aves; order Psittaciformes; family Psittacidae; genus Psittacus; species Psittacus erithacus. The sequence goes on along the minus strand of WYDI02033285.1, from coordinate 23,149 downwards.
AATTTGCTCCAAGAGGATTTGCTCCATCATTTTCCAAGGAACCAAGGTAAGGCGGGCTAGCCCTCAATTCTTTGGATTGTTCTTTTGACCTTTAGGATATGTACAAAGTTTGTTTTTCCCTAGTCATCAGGGAAACTGCCTGATCTCCGCAACCTTTCAAAGATGATAGAGAACACCCTTGTAAGGGCATCAGCCACTTGTCTCCAGACCCTTGGATGCAGCCCATCTGGTCCCAAGGACTTGTGTGAATCAAGACCTCCCAAGTACTCCATGCCTGGATCCTTATGTGCTGCTGGTTGTTCTTCCCTTCTTGAACCCTTCCAATAATCATGGAGGCCTGGGAGACCTTGTTGGTGAAGTCTAAGACAAAGAAAGCAATGAGTATGTCAGCCTCATCCAAGTCTGCTCTTACAGCCTCATTCAGCTCATATTTAACTTGTTCAGCATTTTCCTGCTAATATAGTAGTAGAAGCTCTTTCTTTTGCATTTGACATCCCTTGCAAGTTTCAACTGTATTTAAATTTTGGCTTTTTTGATACAAACGAGTTCTTAGTTTGCTTGCTGAATTGGCAATACTTTTGTAAGAGTTGTATCTGAACTTTGCATGTCACATTTAAATAACATTGTGCTTCGTATTTAGTCTTTTGGTATCTACAGCAGATACATAAGGGAAAGAACAAAAAGGTACACAGTAGCTTTATGTTCTTTAATAGAAATGTAATCTGAAGGAAGATTTACATAGCTCAAAATCAGTCCAGGTAAAATATGCAATCCATATTCCAGGTTTAGCAAAAGCTTTTGATTTTTTCTGGGGGAGAGATGGTTTAATTTTAGTTTGGATTTATTCTATAGCCTCTTCAAAGTTGAAACCAACAATTTTTCTGACCTTCCAGCTGCTCTGCCTGTGATCATGGGGCACACACCTGCAGATCTTGTAGTCACAGTTCCTGTAACCTATTTTCTTCTTTTTTTAGTGACACATGCACAAAACACAAAACTAAACACTTCTACTTTTTCTGCCTGTGTAAAAGGAAGAAGCTGTACATCTGGAAGTATAACCAAACCTTTTTTTTCACTGGACAGGAAAAGCATTGAAAGAAGTATGAGCTTGAAGATTATTCTTGCCTTGACAGTTAGAAATTGTACTTCATCATTCTTACAGAAAAGGTCTCTGTTTGGGGATTTCTGATGCCATACCTGAGCTTCTCTCAAACTCTCACATCTTAATCCTCATAACAGCTCTCTCAAGTAGTTGTGTGTTTGTTATCCTAATTTCTCAACCAATGAACTGCATCATTATTTTGAACTGCTTGATTTAATGCTGAAGCTCACCAGACTGCCTGCCTTTGGGAACCACTCAATGCCCTCTCCTTCACGAAGATCCCCCATGGGGGCCTGTGGGTGTTGCCACTGGCTCCCCTCACTGACCACTGCATTCATCAACAGTGTAGGGACAGACCAAAAAATCCCCGTACACAGCCATCTCCTGAGGGACCTCATTCCATGAATGTTTTCTGAGCACACCTGAAAGTGATGAGATTGGTTCAAAGGGCTGCCAGTTATATACCCCTTCACACAAGTCTGGAGCTGGAGAAGATGTGGATTGAGGACTGAGGCACAATCTGTGTGCTAGCTCAGGAATGAGGGCAACAGTGCGGCAGTGGGTGTCTGAACTGTTTTCTTCTAGAAGACAGCTTCCTTAGGGACAGTTGACCAGTTTAGCCAAGTCAGCCCCTTTTGCTGCATTTTATACCTGAGTGATCCAAATGAAGGAACAAGGGCCTGGAGCACTGGGGTTACCGCAAGTATCGCTTGGATAGTCAGAGTCATTGAATTAGGGACCCAGCCATGCTCAGGGGTGCAAGTTAAACTGCTTGAGCACTGAGTACTTGCTGTTTGGAATGCCACATGTTCAGAAGCCCTGATAATCTTGATTTAACCCCCATCAACCTATGGGAGATGAAGAGAAAAACTTCCTAGAGTGTCAATCACATTGACCTAGACAATACAACCGGAAAGACAATATGGGGCATGCAAAATATCTTTGTAAAATCAAGGGGCTGACCTGCAGATATTTGTGCATGTACACACATGCACATGTAAAAATATATGCCTATATTTAGCCACATTATGCATATATAAATATTCAGTATTGTACCAAATTTTCTACTAGTTTTATTTGACATAATTTTATTGATTACATTTGAGCAACTGGACCACTTCTATGATTGTGTGTCTGAGCTTATTCTGAAAGCATACTGTCTAAGCTATTAGAATCCTGGATTTTCAAGCTTAGGAAAGAAAGTAACCTTATAATACCCAGAAAACACTTTGCCATGTCTCTTTATTTGGAACTTTGACTGTAATGGGGGAACATGACAATAAGACAACAGTTTATGAAGACTAGTTTACTGCTATTTTGTTAGCAATCAGACTAATTCTTCATTTTCTGCTTTAAATACCACTTTTACGAAGAAGAAATTGTGCATCTTTTTATTAAAAAAAGCCCCAATTTTGTATTTGCTAAAAAATCAGTCAGAAACCTAATGTTTTCTTGTGCCAATCTTTTATTTTTGTCTAGCTAGCCTCATTTTCACAACTTTTATGTTCTCCACTTCTCTTGCCAGACTTTGAGAGTTGTGAGCTGTGGGTTTTTTGCTTTTGTTTTGATACTCTTGATGCTAAAATTCAAGATTTCCAGACACCCCTTGCCCAGTGCCAAAGGGTTAAAGAAGAGCATTTTCTTGTTTGGTAGGTTTTTCCATGCTTTTATGGCTCTGCAGAATGAACACCCAAAGCAGTAAAAACAAAAGGCACTGACACAGAGATTTACTATGATTTTTCCACCTTCGTCATTGTGTGAGATTTGCCTCTACACCCATTTTACAGTGGGAGTAACACAATGAAGACTGCTCTTTAAAAGAAATCTTTCACTGGCTGATCTGAGGACGATCATAGACATGTTGTGCGATTCTCTCTTCCTGTTGCTATGTGGTCACTTCTTGAAACATGACTGTTGGATAGCAGGGAATTTTGCAGTGAATATCAACAGGTTGGTTTGGCTTTTGCTTTTTTTCCGGAGCTTTTCCTTTTTTTTTTTTTTTCTTTTTGTCATGGTGCTATGGTTTCACATCTAAAAGTATTTAGATGGTGTTCATGGGTCATTTTCATATATGCCTCTCTGATGCCCATACCACTTTACGGACTTATTGGCAGCAGGTGCCCAAGAATATCAGCTGCAGTGTTGAGAGGATGAAAAAGAATGAAAAGATATAGAGTATATTAGCATGTTTATTTGCAGTGTCATATTCAATCAAAAGTAACATTTAGAACCTATCTCCTTCATGGCATTCTCTACCACAGTGTAAATGCTCAAAAATAAACATGTCAGCTTAAGATAGAATATCATGACAGCAACTGAGACAGATTGTTGTCTCATCTTCAGGTTGAAGATCAAAATGTCCTACTGTGGTTAATCTTGCCAACAGCTGCATCTGCAGCCAGGGAAAAAACAAACAAACAAACAAATAAAAACCATACAAATAAGAATTTACTGAATATTAGATTTTGAAATGACACAAAGTTCTGTGTCTGTCAGTAGAAAAGTAATGCTCAGTCAAGCCAATATACTTCTTTCATCGCATTCAGTCTGGTGTGAGATTGCTGTTTCTGTACAGGGATATATATTTTATAGGCATTAAGTAGAAGGGAGCACATTTTATTAAATTTGTGAAGCCGCCTGGCTATTGCTAAAGCCAACAGAAACAAGCATTTGGACACTTTACTTTTATTCCCCTTTTCTATCTGAAAAGGAGCCTCCTTGTTTTTTTCCAAATCGCACCCAATTTGCTGAATGTCTCCCAGTTTCTCCAGTAAAGAAACAAAGTAATAATAACAAATGCCAGGAATAATTTGTCAGTGTCTCCAGCAGGTATGAATGCCATGTGTTATCAACATACAAGAGATTAGGGAAGTGGCTGTCTAATAAGATGAAAAGAGGTAGCAGAAGCAGCTGGGCTAGTAATTATCTCCCTAGCTGGAGCATGCTGCAAACTGAACTAGTTGCCTGTGCATTTAGGTCTCCGTTGTACTAAGTGTTCCTAAATGGAAATCCTCTGGAATGTCACTTTTTAGGATTACACACTGCTTTAAGACCTTGTCTTTGTATTACTCCACATGCCTGAGATGACTGCAGTGCACTGCCATTCTGGCCCCAAGCAGGAAGACAGCCCCGAGACATCACCATTCCTGCACTACAGATGCACAGAACAAGTGTCTGGGCACTATTGAAAATAGTAACAAGCCTACAGTTTTTGCTTTTAAGGAGCTGGGTAGGAACAGAGATACATTAACAGATGTTTCATTGCAATCACATATTTTCCGTATGACAGATCCTCAGACAAGCAGCTGACGAGTAAGAAAGGGAGAACAAAACGTACATGCCTTGGACTGGTTTCCTATCTTTTCTGCTCAGGCCTGCTTGTATTTCAAGCACCACTGCTTTTAAAACTGAATCTGTCTTCTGTGGTGTCTTGAACATTTATGTATGCAGCTCAAATGTGATCATTATTAAGCTGCATCAGAATTTATGTTCAACTCTCAGACATAACCTTCAGAAGATGGGCTGCATTTTTCTCTTCTTACTCTTAATCCTATTGGGACTGTGCATCTGAGTAAGTGGTGTAAAATTTGGCCTCATCATGATGGTTTCTTCCAAAGAATGCTTTCTAAAAATAGCTGTTGTCTTCATAATCAGTCTCCAATGGCTGTAAATCAATGCAGCTTAATAGCACTGACTTGGACAGAGATATGCTGATTATTATGCAAGCCAAGAATTTGGTCTGCATATATGTAAATCAAAGTCAATATTAGTTCCCTTAAGTACTGACATATTGATATTTATGGTCTCAATCCAGTAATTGCCTACCTGGGGTGACAAAAAATGATGTCTTCTCTGCTCTTAGAGTTCAATTCAAGAAAATAACTTTTTAGTAACAAAAGAGAATTTCTAAAATATTTTTTCCTCTTGTGTGCAAAAATCTCAAGATTCAAAAATAACCTGTTTTAATGTATGTACAAATTACCCATGGTATTCATTTCTCATTCTTATGTGGTCCCTCTGATATCATTTAAATTAATGGCATATGGTAAGCCTTTCAGTTTTCATTGCTCATTGGGAAATGAGTCAATGACTATTTAATGTTATCTTATTATGGCTCCCAAGTAACGTTAAGCTTAATCAGTGATGGCTACATTTGTTGAATGAGTTCTGGTTATGTTTTGCTCCCTTCTGAGAGAGTAAATTTCCTCAGTCTAGTAATTCTGAGCAGGCACAGAGTGACACATGTACCAGCTGCCCAGCACATGTGGAAATGCTCAAATTCACAAGTGAACCATACTGTACAGGGTATGTCAGTTGCGAGGACCTTTGCAAAACACTTTCATCATACTTCCTTTGAATGCAGACTTCACTACATTAAGCCTATCTTGCTTTCTTTTTTTCTATATGCCTTGCCACTATTCACTTTCACATCACAGGAGTGATCTGAGATGCTATGAGCAGCAATCCTGAAGTAACAGACTACCAAATGTTTGCACTGCATAATAAATTTGGCTCTTGTGTTAATATTAGAAATAACTGCAATGCTAAAACCAGTACAAATATTCCCACTCTAGGGTAACAGATGCTGTTCAAAAGTTGTGTATTTGATCATAGAGACAGATGACCTATTGGTTCAGTAAGGATGATGTATTTAATGCAGTCGGTACTTAGGAGCACTGAGGTCCCAAGGGTGGCATCTCTCAAGTATGTTTTAGTGTGATGAATACAGGAATCAGAGTGTGATGAGAAAATGATGAATACTTAGGATGTAGTGCTATTTTGATTAAAAAAACCCCAAACAACTCATTCTATGCACTTTTATTCTTCATATTTATTAAGGTATTGAGTAATCATCATTTATTAGGAGGCATCACAGGTAAGAGAATGGACCTAATTTGGAACATTAAATCAGTATGATGATGAAATTTTTATGTCTTTGCATTCTAACTTTCCCATAGGCTGTAAGGAGCTTGTAAGGAGCTTGTAAGCCTTGTGAGTCACCTATGCTCCATAATTCACATTTCAGTCACTGGCTTGAAAGCAGCCACAGGAAAATTTGATAGGTGACAGCTGGATGGTGATGTAACATTTTAGGAATCACTGAAGAGGTGCTTGATTAATTCCCAGCCATGTGACTGCCTCTTTGGAAATGGAAATAATTTTTGGTCATAAGTACATATAAGTTCAAAGGAAGTAACTAAAACACGTTAGTTAGGCGCTAATATTTATACAAGGTGTTGGGCATTCTTGAGTCAGCACTGTTATCAAAAAGGAATTAAGATTTCTGTAGTAGTAAAGCAACCATGCTAGATGTAATGAGGTAATTTTAATTAATATCTAGCAATGATTTCTTCATGCAAGTTCCATTTTGCAATGCCGGTGCTATAAATTTGCTCTTGGTCCCTTACTGGGAAGATCATATTTTGCAGATTGTAACGTAGATCAAATGAGCAAAATGGGAAGCACAAACCAAGAGAAGAAAATAAATTAATGTATTTCAATGGTTTTACTTCATGGCACTCCCTGGAGGAGGCAAGGTGGAGAAGATAAGGGTTTCAAGTCTTTTTCTGCAGTCTTATAATGAATAAGAAAATGGGAAACAAGGTGGTTATACTTTCAGCTTTTGTAATTTTCTAATTCAGCTGGTACTTGCATTGGAAGCAGCCATATGCCAAACTGAGAGCTTTTTAACTTCTTACCTGAACTGTGGATGACACCAGAGGAGAGGTTATAGGATCCATGGTTTACCCTTTAACCATTTTAATATGAGAATCTCTCATTTTTGCATTAGGAAAACCTGATATTTTCATCATTAAAGCTATGCTGCAAATGAAGCAAATATGTGGTTACTAAGAATAGACAAACCACTGAAAAAGAAACTTCTTCAACCTGATGTTTTGCTGTAGTTCACTCTAAGGACTTCTAGATGAATGAGAAAACTAAGTTGACAATAGCAAAAGGATGCATTGCACAATAATTACTGTGCTTTAAGAAGCAAAAGATAAGAGCTAGAGAATTAATACTAGTGCTAGCTTGAGGTAGCTTGATTTTACTGTACATAACTTTGATTTCTTTAAACACTGGCAGGTCAGTCCTTGCATATGAATAGTTTTCATGATGGAGATTAAACTCTGCAAAAGATTTATTATGTAGGATTATAGGTTTCTCTCCATGATGAGGAATTTATTGCCAGTGCAGATGACAGGACCTTTAAGTGGAAAAACTTTCATTTTCCTTTGTAAATCCTGGCCAAGGTGTTAGGTTTGACGCTGCTGTCTTTCCTAAATTAGGAGCACACATTAGGACTAAGAGGTCTGACACATGTGAAAACTTCACAGTGGCTTCCTGGTTTAATCTATCGGGTAAGATGACTTTTCATGAACTGTGAACAGGTGACTTCAGTGAAGATTTTTGTGTCAGCTGTCCTACTTTGTGCACTTTATTTAGCATATGTGAACTTCAAAGTGCTTTGCTGTTTTGAAGCTTCTTTGTCAATGACATTATAGCAAAAACTGTGGTACTTGCTACTGAGTATTTCCATTTCAGTTTGGGAAAGTACTTAAGTATTAGCTTAACCTGGGTCATGAATACACATGCTTTCCTGTGTAGGACCAACTAAAGAGCAGTTCACTAATATCAATGAGTTTTACCTTCATGAAGGCTTTCCTGCTGGTGGTGGGTTTGTCTTATACTGTAAACTCCACTTCAAAGGCAAAACAAGGCCAAGTTCTGTTTGCTTAATATAATCCATCAGCATAAACACCTTGACTTGAAATAATTATTAGCATGAAAAGAACAGAGAATTCAGAGAAAGTAGTTTTCTTCCCATTCTTTTATCCTCATATTTATTCTGTCTGTCAAACGAATATCTCAGCTGAAACACTGCACATTGTTGCTATCTAGTCCTTGAAGTGTCCTGTGAGGTAACGACTTCTTCATAGGAACATCTATGGTCAAATGCCTCCTTATCTCCACTCCAAGAAATTATTTCTCCCTTTCTTCAGAGCCACTTTTCTCCTTCAGCCCCTTCCTCAGCTACATAATCAGTTGCTTCAGCGTTTGGCACAGCTGACGGGAGTGGAAACCCCACATGTCGAGGAAAAGGGTGGGGAGGACCATCCTTTGCTTGTTTGGTTTTTGCCATTTTTTTGGGGGTTTTTTGGGGTTTTGTTTGTTTGTTTGTTTGGTTTGGTTTGTTTTTTTGTGGGTTTTTTTGGGGGGGTTTTTTGTTGTTTTTTTTTTTTTTTTGTTTTGTTTTGTTTTTGTTTTTTCCTTCTGATTATGTTTAGTTATGTTTATAATATTAAATTAACAAACTTACAAACCTATAATATTAAATTAACAAACTTACAAACCTGCAATCTTTCTATGTGACAGAAGGAAGTTTTAAAGCCACAGTGCTACCTAAACATACATTTGTTAGCATACTGACATAAAAATAAATAAAAAGAATTGTTTGGAACAAGTCTTGTAAGTTAAAAAGCTCGTTTACTCATTCTGCCTTCTGCTTGGTCAACGCATATTTAAACAAGATAAATTAATGACAAGTTATTTGGGCCAGATTCTGAAATGTTTGAGACTGTCTGTGGCATAGTTTTAAATAATCATGCTAAATAGGTACCTTGGGTTTATTCAAACCTTGCCACCTATCCTGGAACATCAAACCTTCTGAGTTTGTACTAATTACTACACCCCTGAAAGACATTTTTCCTCAATTGCTTTGCATTCGTCATGAGAACTTTTCTCACTGTACCATACTGTTAAAAAGATAGAGGATTATTAAACTTTATTTTTAAACTCCTTTTGAATGTGCATCTCCTTTTCCACAACAAGCATTTCAGGTCATATTGGTAAAACAGAGCTTAATTTGTGCTTTTGCATAATATTATTTTCAGACTGATCTTTCATCAGGGATATAGTGTGACTGATTAAAGATATTGTTAAATGGATGGATATTCTGCTAATAAACTTCTTTCAGTCAATCATCTCTTTCAGCAGAGAGAGAGGCATTAATTTTTCCTTGCAGGACAGAGAGAAGCATCATTAGAGTACAAGAAATATAAAGCCACATTTTAGGCTAACTATGCTTTTGACAGAAAAGTTTTGTCTTCTGATGAATGCAAATCACATTCACAGATTAACGTAATTTTCTGTGTCCTAAAGGGAACTTTCTGGATCCAGTCATTAATTTTTGGTTTCAGCATTTTCATATGTGGGGAAAAAACTGTTTGCTCAAAAAATGAAAATTGTTATCATGGTCCTTAAGAAATGCATCTCAGGATTTTTTTGTTGGCTGCAGACAAGCAATGTAATGCTATGAAGTTTAAAAATGCAGAGATCAGCAGAAACTATTTCACTGTATAGCACTTACAGAAATTCTCAAAGTAAGCTTTTGGGAGCTTCAGACGAACAAAAATTTTGTTTGCATCCTTGTCTTACTATTGAAAGTGTACAGAGAAACCAATTCTATTGATGATAAATCAAACAATCCACCCTACCAACATACAAAGCGTCAGAATTTATGAAACCTTGTCAGCTGCTGCATAAATTCAAGCATTTTACAAGCTGGCATCTCAATCAGGAATTAATTAATAGGAAATTTTTGTTTACCAAGTGTTAAAAGTGTTTCAGTTAATAATTTTATCAGTCCACAGTGGTGGCTTGTTACAGAGGTAATTAGGTTATCTTTTGCTTACCTTTTTTCTATGCTGCCTTCAACAGAAGTGAAATAACTTGGAAATTCCTACAAACTAAACATGATGATGATAAAACAATGATATAAATGATCATATAAATGATGACACCTTTTAAAAATTATGAGCTCTTTCAAAAGAAATGAATATTTACTGATCTGCTAGAAGGAAAGAAACCCACTTGAATCTGATTTGATTTAGAAAAAAAATCAAATGGAGAAAAACTTCCTTTTAATTGTCTGTTAAAAACATCAGTTCAAAATACCTCTATTTTCTTATAATATTCTGTTCATCTCCTTTTAAGAATTAATTAAAAGGTTTGCCAGATGCATGCCTTGTTTCCAGAAAGGAAAACATTCTCAGTCTTTCTCCAATCTTTTTCTTTTATCTTATTGAATAATGATTTACAGCTATTAAGAGAAAACCTACATTGCATATATATGATTCCTCTCTCGCAGCTGAATACCTTTTAATGTTCTTTAATTCTTCTGAGACCATTTTTTCAGGACTTTGGAGTATGTATAAACAGTACTGTTTTAGTAACACCACACATAAAAAAACCCAGTGCCCCAGATTGACACTTTTCCACATACATGCATTACGGCTTGCAGTAGCATTGATCCAATAAAAGACATTTTCTCTTTAATTTTTCTGAAGTTATGTTGCAGATTTGCCACAGGCTCCTTAAAGAGTCTGGTCTACTGCATTTTGCCCTTTTGCTGTGTTCTCTGTGCACTAATAAGCTTGTCTATGTGCTCACTTGTGACCAGTGTTGTGAGTTGCATGAGTTTTCTCTCCATCTTCCCAGTGACTGTGCAGTTTGGCATTAGCTAAGGAGTAGAGTGTTTTCCTTTGTTTTCTATTTCTTGCAAATTGATGATGGGGGAATATCAAATGCTCTGCTACAGTTCTTATGCTGGTTTGCATGTGAAATAGCTCCCAAAGTAAGAAATCTATAGAATAGGTATTTGAGAGCTGAATCAATCCAAATTGTCTACAGCAGTCATCCAGCTTATATACTCTGCAGATAAATGCCTTGCATTTCAAATGACATTAGGGAAAATTTTATACTTAAAAGGGCTCCAAACAATACCCACTTTTTTATAATATCAGAATTTTCCTGCCTAATTAGATTAAGATCAACTTTATTAAAAGATGACTGAATCAGTTAAGTTTTCTGTGATACAAGGTGAGCTAAAACAAAAATACCAATGATAATATTCATGGTTTCTATTAACAGTTCACATCTGTAGTTAACTTGAAACAGATGCTTTTCAATATAAGCCATTGTTTTTAACTTGAATGTGACAATATGTTTTGATGTTTTCTCCTTAATTGTAAAATCATGTAATGAAGTCCCTTTAGTATGTGTGTGGTAAATTGCCAGAGACTCTGTTTTTCCAAAACCTCCTGGTAAAATTTTTCACGGTGCCTTAGTTACAATTGTTCATGACAATCAGATGATTCTGCTTTAAGGCCACAGAAGGTCCATTTAGGAATTCTGGAGAGGTCTCAGTAGAACTGGAAACACAAGTATACATCTCTCAGGTTTCCCTCAGGCTGGGTAAGGCCAGGCTTTTCTGAGCTGGGGGAGTCCTATTGGAGCTTCTCAAGAAAATCCAGTATTTCTAAGGAGCAGTATGAAAGCATTTGGTGATAATGTATTAGATCACTGGAGATCAAGTGATAAGAAAAAAAAAATTAATGAATTGAAGTTTCTTTTGAACCTGATGACTGGGCAGGTGATCTTCACAGAATGCAGAGGGCTGAAATCGCAAGTGATACTTCATCATCTGATGGAAAGTGTGTGTGACTAGGAAAAATACCAATGCAACTTATTAATTCTAGGACAGTTTGTGGTGTTTGATAGCAATGATGAAGGTATGAAATCCAGAAACTGAAAATCACAAGTAACTTTAAGTGTTCTGACAACAGATATAACAATAACAGTAACAAAAATTACTACAAAAGATGACACTTCATTTCTTCCATAGAAATGTGAGGTACATATGACTATGGTGGATAGAATGAATAAACAAAAAGGTCTGAAAGCTTGTCCAAAAATCTAAATCCTTGTCAGCTTTCAGAGATTTATTAGGTGAAATAGAAAACAAAACAGAATAGATTTAAGCTTAGTCTTAAAAAAAAGTATAGATTAGTTAAACTTTGAGGAAACTGGACAGGATTTTCATGTTTCAGGAGCTCAGCAGGGAATGTCAAGCAACACATGAGCAGAGAAGATCTCTGAATTAAGTATGGAATATTGTGCTATGAGACTGTGCTGACTAATGTGAAATCAGCTAAAAGCCAAGGACAAGGATAGGTGAAAGATCATTATGGAGCTTCTGTGTTGCTTGCAGAACAAAGAGGATACGATTAGACAAATTATGATAATATCGGTAAGGGTGTTACTGTCCTGGTCATGGTACCCAAATAATAATTTCAAATGTAAGCAAAGAATAAACAGTAAAATACAGGTCAGATATTAATTAACAAAGAGAATATTTTCCTTCAGTTATTGGAAGGTCACATTTGAACACCCTCCTATAGGCGGTGATCAGATAAGCAACCACATATTTATATGTCCAGGGAAGAGCAAAATGGTTTTTTTTGTTGCCACTGTAATTAGCTGAGTGGATATTTATTACTGAGGGTAGGACATGAAAGTGCCTTCCAGAAAAAAGAGATATTTTTCCCTATTTGTGTTAAAAGATGTCACCTTTCTGTAAAAGCAGCCTGTAGGAATACACATGGCATGGCCAATGTGTGAGTAATATGGTAGTTAACAAAAAATCTCAGTACTCTTTTGGGATGAAAACATTTTCTTCCACTTGCATTGTGGGCCACTTTTTTACACTGGATCATATTGTTTTGTTCTGACTTCAGACTGAATTTTCAAAGAAAAAAAATACAGATTTGGGGCTTCATTGTTTAGGATCAGATTTATTTTTTTTTTTAAAGTGTTGAAACACTTTGATCACTGAGCTCCAAGCTCAAAAGCGCTGCATCCCAGCTAGAAGGAAATGGGGCAAGAAGGCTAGGAAACCTCCATGGATAAGGAGCTGCTGAGAAAACTCAGAAGGAAAAAGGAAGCTTATAAAGGGTGGAAGAAAGGACAGGCAGCCTGGAAGGAATACAGAAACATTTTCTGAGAAGCTAAAGATCAGGTCAGGAAAGGTTAGGGCCAGTTAGAGCTGAGTGTGGCCAGGGATGTCAAAGATAACAGGAAGAGCTTCTGTAGGTATGTCACAAACAAAAGACAGACTAGGGATAACGTGGGCCCTCTCCAGAAGGAAAAGGGAGAACTGGCTACCCTGGATTTGGAGAAGGCTGAGGTTCTTAATGACTTCTTTGTCTCAGTCTTCACTGCAAATGCTCTGATCACACCACCCAAGTCTTGGAAGACAGATGCTGGGACTGTGAGAATTAAGACCTTGGGCCCACTGTAGGAGAGGATCAGGTATGAGACCATCATAAGAACCTGAACACGCACAAGTCCATGGGACCTGATGAAATTCATCCATGGGTCCTGAAGGAGCTGGCAAATGAAGTTGCTAAGCCACTGTCCATCATATTTGAAAAATCATGGCAGCCAGGTGAAGTTCCCGATGACTGGAAAAAGGGAAATATAACCCCCATTTTCAAGAAGGGGAAAATAGATGACCCAGGGAATTACAGACCAGTCAGTCTCACCTCTGTGCCTGGCAAAATCTTGGAGCACATTCTCCTGGAATGCATGGTAATGCACATGAAAAATAACAAGGTGCTGGTGACAGCCAGCATGGCTTCATTAAGGGGAGATCCTGCCTGACGAGTTTGGTGGCCTTCTATGATGGGGCTGCGGAACTGATGGACAAGGGTAGAGCAGTTGACGACATATACCTGGACTTGTGCAAAGCGTTCGACACTGTCCCACATGACATCCTTTTCTCTAAATTGGAGAGATCAATTAGATGCATGCACCATTCGGTGGATAAAGAACTGGCTGAATGGTCACAAGCAAAGAGCTGTGGTCAATGGCTCGATGTTCAGCTGGAGACCAGTAGAGTGGTGTCCCTCAGGGATCAGTGTTGGAGCCAGTCTTGTTCAACATCTTTGTTGGTGACATGGACAGTGGGACTGAGTACGTCCTCAGCAAGTTTGCCGATGACACCAAACTGTGGTTCAGGAACAAGGACTGCCCTCAGGGTCTAGATTTTAGGTGGATAAGGGAACTTCTATGACCTTTGTTTCTGTCTCCTGAAAGTCTGGGGTTTTTTGACTGGTAATGAGAACTGATCCGATGTTTTCATGAGCCATCTATGATGACAGTAAGGCCCTTCATTTTTACTGTAATAATTGTTTCTTTTCGGATTTGCATCAATTTATATTTTCTACACTGAATTTCAGGTACCATTTGTTGCTAATCAAGTCAGGGTTTTTGTCGTTTTTTTTTTCCCCAATTATCCACAACCTGCCTTTGTCCTCAGTTACTCTGAGTAATTCAGTAAACTTCATGAAGTATCTTCTTAAAAATTTACTGCTCAACTACTTCTGGATCACCTTAATTTCTAGGGCTTTTCTTTCTCATACTTTTTCCAGCCCACACTGCTTCCCAGGTCTTACACCTGGGTTGGAGCAATCCCAGGCACAGCTACAGGTTGGACAGAGAAGAGATTCAGAGCAGCCCTGTGGAGAAGGACTTGGGGGTG
>WYDI02033283.1:2860-13268 GCA_009867235.2 Psittacus erithacus | reverse complement strand
CCCTGGCGGTGTTCAAGGCCAGGTTGGACAGAGCCGTGGGCGACATGGTTTAGTGTGAGGTGTTCCTGCCCATGGCAGGGGGGTTGAAACTAGATGATCTTAAGGTCCTTTCCAACCCTAACTATTCTATGATTCTATAATAGCTGGGAATTAGGCTGTTTATGCTGTCAGGTAAGTCTCTGAATAATTTCCATAAATAATTTCCATCAAGAGGGTGATTTTTTAAGTGGACTTGAAAAGCCAAAGCTGAAGGTGGACATTTCATAAAATATACAATTAAAATGCCAACAAAATCAGATCTGTCTTGTTCTTGTCAAATACTCTATTTTCATTGCATTGTATTTTTTGTGTTGACAGTATGCCTACCATAGAAAGCAATATGTCCGATAACTACAGGAACAGATAAATCATTTGTCACATTAAAAAAAATGTAATAACATAATTTGGTTTTCTATCAAGTGATATAGCTAATAATTCCTTAAATAAACCACCAAATACAAAACCAAATTATAAAATTACAGTATACTAAATAGTACAACTCCATGACAAATAAGTACATGTTTTTTCAAAAATACCTGTATTTAATCGTTCCATTATCCATAAGGATTCTAATTTTTTTTTCCCTTCTACTGTACTGGGAGGAAAAAGCTCTGTCAGATCGACACGTGGGGACTTTATTTCATAGATAAAAGGGCAGTATATTAAAGTAGAAAAGTAGTAGCTCAGTCAGTTCAGGTTGATCACTGAAATATTTAGATTAAGTAAACCTAAAAGAAATATGTTTGCTTTTTTCCTCCTGGCTGAAACAGAGGGGAAAAAAATTAAAAACTTTCCTGTGGAAAAAACTACGTTTTTTTTTTTTTTTTTTAACAAAATTACATTTTTCGTATTCTTGACCAAGTGATAATTTTAGGATGGTTTCTTTTTCAGGAAGCAGTGCAATATATTGCTTTCTGGTAACTATTCCACAGATGGAGAAAATAAGTTATTACTGGATCAGCTGAGTTCTCTTGAAATGAAGTAGAAGAGGTCAGTATTTTTGCCACAAAAGCACTGGGCTCCAGCTCATCAGCAAATACTGGGTGAATGAATTTTTCACTATCAATCAAATCTGTTTGCAACATATAAATTTCAATAGGCATTTTCAGGAAGTCATTCATTCCCCTAAACTTATTTTTACCAGTCCTTACAACAAAGAGTTAAAATGAGACAAATGTCCATGAATTAATTAACACCTGCAGACTAATGATTTAAAGTAGAAATTTAACGTTCTGAGTGCCTCTATAATCTTCCTGACTTGAATTATTTCCCTGAAATTTTCAGAATCCATGCTTGTGTTTTCTTTTTGATATTGAAACTATAAATATAATGCTTCATGGACTTCTTTAGAAATGACAGAAGTTTTATAATTTACATTTCATAAGTGTAGTTATGATTAATTTCACTTCCAATAGTGAGTATTCAGCACTTTCACAAAGCCGTATCTCAAGTGTTTAAAAAAAACCCCACAACATTGGAGTCCGAAGAAGACATTGTTCAACCAAAGATTTTTATAATAAATTAGTTACTTAGCATCTGTAATAGGCATTTTGTTAGAATGAAGTTATTAGGAAACAGTTTTACTCCCTTACCCTTTTTTTTCCCTTTTCATTCGTATTCCTTCTTCTAGAAACAAGAGGGTTTTTTATGCTCCTGCCATTGTTTATTTTCCCCAAGTCTAAAACCTTTTCTGGAAGAAGATACAACCTGAGCTGTAAAGTTTTTGAAGACCTATGTGTATGTTTTATATATCTGTATAGTCTTGGTGCACAATGGTATAGTCAAACCTTTCAATAGTCATTTCTCCTGAGCAAAATGCTTACTAACTCCCTATGTATAGCTCTATAGTCATTAACCTCACCTTGGAAACTTATGTAGTCCAGTGAAAAGCAGATGTAACAAAACTAAGGGGGTGGAACTGTAAGTACATACATGTATGCATACCTGCACACATTAGTGCATATATAAAGGTAGGAAATGTCTTCCCGTTTTCTTTTTCTTTTTAAATTATGCAGAATTATAGAGAAGTTTATGTCAAACTTTTTAGAGGACCAGGAGAAAAAAATTGTATTGCAAACAAAGTCTGCAGTGAGAACAGAATAATTTTCTTCCTGGTATGCTGTTCTCAGAAGATACAAAAGATTCTTGTTTACCTGTTTGTTTCTAGTCTTGCTGGGTTTTGGGTTTGTTTGGTTTTTTTTTTTGTTTGTATGGTTTGGTTTGGTTTGGTTTGGGGGTTTTTTTGGTTTTTTTCTTTTTCTTTTTTAAATGGAATATGTCTGTCAAGCTCTACCTGGGGGACTGTGTTTCTCAATGTTTTCCACCCTGTCACTGAATGCCTGTCATTCAGCAAAGTTTAGCTTTTGAATTTTTTTGTCTGTATGGTAGCAGTTATTCTGTTCATTAAGAATTTAATCTTGAAGGGTGACTTGCTGTCTGTCTCCAACTAATTTGATTTAGAAGATGAAATTCAAAATGTGTGTATGTTCCACTGTACCTCTCAAACAACCTAGTCTTTGACACAATAAGTAATGATCTTCTGGGTCTTCTCATAGAAATGAATAAAAAAAAAATCTATTACATGGAATTTTCAAAATGCCAATCAGTTAACTCATGAGAAGTTTGAATCTTTTAAGCATTAAAGTCGCAGGTACTTTGCCACTGTAATCTTCTCCCACTGCCCAAATATAGGAGCTAAGGAGCCCTTCCTATCCAGTCTTAGTGTTTTTCTACTCTCTTCAGAAATGGAAATGCTTTCTGTACATTCTTCATCCCTTCAAGACTGATGAAGACGCAGGCCCAAAAGAAGCTCTTTCTTGGTTATCCCAAACATTTTCATCTTTCTGAGACCTGCAGCTTGTTAAGAAGCCTTATTTGCTATTCACGTAGGTGAACAAAATGAAACTAAAGACTTTCAAATGGTCTCTTAAATGTATGTGTGGGGGCAACTGAAGTTCTGTAATCCTTACATACTTAAAAGGACTGGACATGCTTTTGGGATCTCTTTTATGGAGTTTCTTACCTGACTGTCTACAGTTACAGTGTGACAAGGACACATGTGACTGTACTGCGATTGGTGTAATCTATTTTATGTTTGAGCTGCTTTATATCTTCCTGCCCTTTGTGATCTGCTGCAGGACTTTGCTTTTTCCTTTTTTTTTTTTTTTTACCCTCATGACTACACTGATTTCAAAATTAGATTTTTAAAATGCAGCATGGAAATAAACCATTTTTTATGATATGTTTTTTATATAATTGCTAATAGCCCACTTGTAATGGCTGAGATTGGCATGACCATTTGTTACATGGCAGCTACTCCTCTCCAACTATGTGGTCTGACTGGTTTATTGTCAAGAAACTGTCCTCCCTTTTTCCTTGATAATTTTGTATGGATCAGAATATTCTCAAATTTTCTGAATAATTTTTGCCTAGCAGTTTGCAATATCCTGGGGGCAGCCACTGGTATGGATTATACCTTTTCAGGCTCTTGTGCAACCTTCCCTAATTGTCCATCGTTACCACTTGTCTTCAGGTATCTTTCAAGTACTGCATTCAGCTTCTCTCTACCTGTCTTAAGGGATGTAGAATAAGTGTTGTGTTGGTATTTTCACAGAGATCAGGCTATGTCCTACAATGAAGAAAAACCTGATTGGCAAGGGCTTATTAGAGGAGTTGATGTTAAGAATATATTTACAAGAAAAATGTTCAAAGTAAGGATGAATATTCCTTATGCAAGTGATAATCCTTTGGTCGTGGCCTTACAAGTTCTCAAAGTTGTGCTTTCCAGAGAATGAATAACTCAGAGATAATTACCTACCTGAGAAGTCTCTCCAATATGCTCCTGCAAACACTTTGCTGTGGTGAACTGTTTCTTCCCAAGGAAAATATCCCAAAGAACATTTCCATCGAAGAATTCCCAAATGGCCTAGTACTCAGAGAAATGAAACACTCATGTACCAATAGGACAAACATGTAAGGAAGAGAGATGTTCTCATTAGATTTCATTAGCGCAGTGTGATATCACCAGATTTCAGTATCTGAGCTGGCAGAGATGATTTAGAGTGCAAATAAATTATTAGCATAATTAGATTAGACGCACCATGGTGCAATTAGAATTGCCTCTGTCAGACCATTCTTCATTAATAAAACTTGTTCAGAACATACTGTCTGCTTCCTGCTTCTCCTACACTAATGAGTTACGTGTACTGGTGTTTGGATTGCTTAATTATTTTCATTGTTCACCATTAGCACCTTGCTGAACTGGGATATACTGTTACTCAGAAAAAAGGCTGTGGAATTCACCTCGGTCCAGGAGAGATGGAGTCCAGACATCTGCTAGGCTAACGGCAGTAAGGGTAGAGAAAAGCCTGGAATAAAGCAAACATAAATGGAAGGAGTCAAAAGACTTCCTGTGAGAGAAGGAACATATCAACAAAACAAGTGCTTGGACACAGACCTTGCTGCTTACAAGCAGAACTGAGAAATAGATCTGAGATAAAGGAGGAAAGATACTGGAGTTGGAGGGAAGGAAAAGATGAAGGACAGGAAGGGGGCCCTTTTATGATTATTTTTTTTCTTTTTAATAACAAAATGTCATGGTCTCATAGTGATATTCTGATGTGACAATTCAAAGATCTAGATAGGCTTTGGCTTTCTAAGTCTTTAAATTAAAGCTGCTCATGTAATAGACTTTTTGCTTTGGTTGAAATGAAGAAAGTAAATTTAAAGTCTGTTTGGTGAAAGAACCTCAAACAAATGCATCTTTGGAGATGTCAGTTGAAATGTTTGTTAAACTTCCCTTTAGAAAAAGTCAATTTGGGAATGAAAAATGCCATTTCAAATAAAAATAAAGGTTGACATTAAATGAAATGTCAAAACAGAATGAGTCAATATTTCTAAAATATCTCCTTTTCTCAACAGTTTTCAACTGAAGCGATTTTCCAAATGTGGAATGAAGGCAATTTCCAGCTCCTTCCACCTAGACTGATGTCATGCTACATTTATTTTATGACCTACTATTTGCTAACAATTTTGGCCAGTACTAGACTGGCTTTTCTGTGATGGAGTCTTACAAAATCTCTTCTCTCAGTGCTTAGATGTAGCTCTACCTGCAGGAGAAACCGCTTGCTCGTGCATGCTGACAGAACAGAAATTCAGCGCCCAGTGAAACACAGTGCCTTCAGTTGGCAATGCATGTCTAGTTGAGATGAGCACATTGGAAAAGAATTCTGTTGCAATACTACCAGAACCTACAATTTTTCATCTTACCAAAAAATATTCTATGCTTACTTTTTCTGTTTGGCTTTGGTGAAAATTCTATCATCAGCTTTCATCTCGATGACTAAGTGTTCAGCTTTGCACTGTTATCCCTACTGATCTCCTCTCTGACCTTTCCAGTAAACAAAAGAATGGTAGTTCCTTATGAAATTAGAAGAGAAAGAATAGTCTGTCAGTAGACTTCTGGTAACACCTGCATGCTTCTTGGATAAAAAACCCAAACAAACAAAAAGCTGACTAAGTTGCCTTGCACCTTCTAATGTACACCCTTAAACACAGAATCATTAGTTCCTTCAGCTTGTTTAATCATTATTCAGTTGTGTCAGACTTTTTATCATAATTAAGCTTCTATGAACTTTTGAAAATCTGGTCTGGTAAAAATTCTCAATTTCTTCATAACTACCAGACAAATCAGAACCTGTGCAGATTATTTTGCCAGTTAGAATGTCAGTGGTTTAAGAATCTCTTCTTGGACTTCATGCGTCATTCAGAGAAATTTGTTCCTCCGACTAATTCTGACAGCTGCATTGATCTAAAGGAAATAATAATGTTTTTCAGTGAATTTAAAAATTGAGGTAATTTTCCCATGCTGTAGTGAGTGAAGGGATAGTCTGTTCTATTATATTCTACGTTCGATATATCTCTCAATTCTGTGCAATAAATTGATAAAATTTATGTATTCTTGTAATATAAAAGCCTTCTTTGTGGGGTATTTTTGCTGTCATTATTAGTCTTGCCCAACTTCATCAATTACCTGAAAATTAATTACCCCAGATGCTTTTCTAAAATCAAGCTTGCTATATTGCATTCAGCAGATTTAGGCTTTAAGAAGTCAACTTTAAAAGTTCATGCTAGGTAGCACTATATTTCATTTACTCTTTTATTTTCAGTATTGGAAGTAGGAATGCACAAGAATTATATTAAGAAGCCATTCTGGGACATTCAGGATGCATATAATTCTAGAAGTGATGCACACATTATTCTTTGGCTGGATATTCAGCTATTTGTCTAGTCAAGTTACTGTCTCTTGCTGACTTCCAGCAGAGGATCTCCATACAGAATTCATGTAGTGTCCAGTGTTCTGCATCTGCAAGTGGCAGGAAACAGTCAAAAAATGTTTCATTCTTACTCTGTTTCAGGGCTAAGGACTTACACTAGAGACCCTACGCAGTTCATTTTCTCCCCTTTGGAAATAGCTAACTCTTGTAAATTGTTTTTTGCTGATTTTTATATCTCAATGAGTTTCACTGAGTGTACGTTTCAAATGCAGGAGGCAGAAACCCTCTTCTTTTGTAATCTTTTGAAATCTAGAGAGCAGCGCTGTAACTACAAATCTTCTCCTGTTACAGCATATCCTTCCTCTTATAGAAATAGCCTTCATCAGCACATAACTGGAAAGAGCAAGCTAGGTTCATAGAACAGTATGTGGGAAGTGTTTCATATGCATTTTTCATGTTAAAGATCCCAAGGCCCACATTTCAATACTGCTGCCTTTGGAATTGTTAACGCCCCAGGACTTTCCAGTGATAGCAGTTGTGTCATTCCAGTTTCAGGTAGCAAGTCTAAGGTATTCAAGAGTAAAACTACAGATACAAAGAAACAGCAGTAGATACATATTAGCACTTTCTAGTGAATGCTCAACTTCCAAATATTTATGATGATATGCTGGAAAATAGAAAGAAAAAGTTGCATCAGGGTAATTATCCTGAACCTAAAAATTGATGAGTGTTTATTACTGTTGAAGAAGTGGAGAAGAATACTGAAAAAATGAAGAATATTAATACTGAATAAATCCTTTTATTTTGGATGTGAATGTAGTCATAGAATGGTAAATTACCCTAGCATCAAGTTGGATGGTTCAGGATAAGTGAAGGATGGATGAAAGACACAGAATAAGTCTTGGCTTCCGGACAAGAAGCTACACCAGTTTGATTGGTATTGCAAGTCAAACTGGTTCTTAGTGCTGCCATAGGAAAATCTTATCAAAGTTTTTATACATATGTATATATCCACTTCAGCAAGTGTCCTTGAAAAAACAATGGTTTTTTTTCCAAGCCTCGGAGGAATTTAAGGCTGCTTAACCTTGGCAAATCTTTTGTGTACGTAAGCTTGTTTGCAGTGTGTAAAATTAACTTTCCACTGGAATGAAAGGCAGAATTACAGTGAAGCAAGCATACAGATTTGATTTTTAAAAACATGGGCAGTGATATCTCATGCTTTGTCCATATTTTGTTTGCTCTCTAGAGTCTTCTGGAACCTCTCTGGTGGGCACAGTGCATAAGCCATATGGACATGGTTAAGCAATGGAACTGAGAGCCATGGAATGACAAGACAGTCTAAAGCAGACTTGCTGACCAGCCTGGTCACCATCATTAAGCATCCACAAACTTGTCAGTGGTCCCTGCTTGTGCAATTTATAGAGCAACAAAAGATTGTCTTATTTTCTGACTCTACGTCTGAGCAGGATGTCCAACTATTAGTGCGTCAGCATGGACCATGAATAGACTGTACAGTGCACAGAAGCAGTGTTGGTGGTGCTCTACAACTAGTATAAAATAAAGAGTTAAATGCTGAGACTCTGTGACAGAAATTTGCTGAAGAGTAGCATTGCTGAAGTTCTGTTTAATCGCTTCAATATTCAGGGGACAGAAATGTACCTGAAGTATCAAGATCTAGTGCAGTGAGTGCACTTATTACCATTGTGCTTTGATTTGCAGATCAAAGATTTTTTGCATATAGAAGTGCAAGCTTCCATTGAAGTCCACACTGAACACCTGCTTGATCATGTGCAACTGATTGTATTACGTGTTTCATGTCTTTGAGGAGTGCATTTAAGGATCAGGCTTGCTCAATGTTTATTGGTATGATGATATGAAAAATTGCTATAGCACTGAAGTCAGCAACATTAGGACTTAGCAGTATCAAAGTAAAATCTGTATTATAAGAACAGAGAATGTCTGTGGTTTTACACTTTATCCATCCACACAGTAAAATTAAATCTATGTAGTAACATTACGTGCATTATTCCCTTAAAAGAAATTCAATTGAGTAATTTCTTGTATGCATTTACCATGTATTTCCCAATGTATTTATTCTGTTTGTATGTAAAGATGTCCTGGGCATCTTCCAAATGAAAGAAAAGTTAATGAGCATAAAACTTGTCAATAGTTTGCACACCAAAGTGTTACAGCTTCAGCAGCAGTAACTGGCCTAGGTTCAGTTAAAGGTCTTTTTGAAAATAAAGATGGTGTTTTATTTGAGACTTCAGCTAGTATCTTACTGACTACTCTTGATGACCTTCTTCTTTTCTACGTGCTTGGTGATGACATACAGAATGACCTGTTCCATCACCAGGGATGAAGATGATGCTGACTGGCTGGTGGTTTCTCAGGTCTTCTTTCTTACCCTTTTTGTAGATGAGAGTAACATTGGCCTTCCTCCAGTCTTTGGGCACTTCTCCTGTTCTCCATGACCTTTCCTGCTCTCTATGATTTTTTACAGGTAAGGGAGAGCAGTAGAGCAACATCTGTCAGCTCCCTCACACCCGTGGGTGCATTCTATCAGAACCCGATACTTACACATGGAGCAAAATAAGGGTAATCTCTGCCCTGGCTCAGGGCAGGACTCTTAGGCAGCACCAAATATGAAGCTTCAAATGCATATTTTTCACCACCAGTGGAAATCCTGACACAGAACTTATTTAAGAAGAGGTTGATAAATGACTTTGAGGTCCTCAGTGGATTGTGACGTATGCTTACCCAGGAGAAACAGAAAGCTGATGAACTGCTTAGGCTGAATCTGCTGAGCTTACACAATAACGAAATAGAAATCTCAACCCCTTCAGAAAAGGACTCTGTCAAGTAGCTAAGGCTTCTATTTCATGTTTAGTTTTGCATATAATCCTGTGAAAACCTCCAAACCTAGCAACAAGTGTCACTTATTAGAATCAGCGTGCCTTTATTTCCACCTATGACTAAGAAAAGTACAATCACACAGTGAGTTCTGGCATGTAATGCAACAAAACAGTGTGACGTTTACAGCTTCTGCTTTGCAGTCACAAATACCAATCACTTGTTGTTCCTTGAAAGACAAGCTCTTTGTTATGAATGCATCAGCATCTGAAAGCTGCCTCGAGGTGGCCACTTACAGAAGGTCTAATTCCCATTAGGTTACCTGGCTTTGACTGGAAGAATGGCTTGCGCTCCATATAGGGTACAGTGCACAGCTTTGCTGTAGATCTTGTCAGCAGAGAGAGGTTATCCCTTCTGTCATGCACCATGTACCTGGATTGCAAATGCATGATTTGCACGTAAGAGAGTGCTTTACCTCCGTGTCTCAGAAACCTGGTGCCTCTGGTGAGCAGGTGTGACCAATTTTTTCTCTCAGTGTGATCAGAGCGAAGACTAGAGGAAGATGTATGTATGTAACAGGAAAAGAGGGACTGTGAAACACTCTCTCTGTTCATAGTCTGTGCCTTAATCTGGTGTGATATGATCAGCATGGGGTAAGTGCACTTTCTGTAGTATTGAAAAATTGCAGTTAACTCATTTTCCTAGTGCTTGAAGGAAGAATAAGTGAAATGTCTGGATGAAGGTAGTGCTACCCAAAGTGTTTTATTTCCTCTCTTTCCTCTGGCCCAACACTCTCCTTTCTATCTTTATGCAACATCCTCTCTTCCCATACTGCTCTCACAGTTGCTGCATAATATCTCCTTTCTCACCCTACCTTCTGGATGCCATCAAACGCTTTTAAAGATTTATCACCTACCAGCAAAGAGCTATCAATGCCATCTCCTACTGCCATTGTAATGACTCCAAGTTCTGTCCTACCAGTTACTAGGAAGAAAATTAACTCTATCCCAGCCAAAACCAGGACATGATCTTCTTTGAAGGCCTCCAGTGCCTGGCCAGCGTAACATGTGTGAATATATCTTCCATCTCCTACTTCTGTTTCCTGATTTTTGTTTAATGTGCAGCCTTAATAACAGAGTAGTTTAGCAATTAATTACAAACTTCATTATTTGTCCTGGGTTCAGCAGTAGCAGTCATTTTTCTCCTTCTTAGTAGCTGGTGCAGTGCTGTGTTTTTGACTT
>WYDI02033282.1:3342-20868 GCA_009867235.2 Psittacus erithacus | reverse complement strand
AAAACCCTGGTCTGCTGTGAAACCATCCCTCCGCTTGTCTGACCCTGAGCTAAATGGGGTTGGTAGCTGTACAGAATTTAATGTGTCCATTTCCATACTGTTTTTTTAAAGTTCTCATCCTTCTTAGTCATTGTTATCTGGTGCAGTGGAAATGAAAGAGTGTAAAAAAAAAAAATAAAAAAAATAAGAAAAAAAAAAATAATGAAAAGTATCTGCTGTTGGAGTGCCTGTGAAAACTGGCCCCGGATTGGGAAGGGGGTGTGTGTGGCAGCAGTGATTTAACATTGCCTTTGATCACAGTGCAACCCTGTTTGAGGCAATGCTGCATGCAGGCAAAGCAAAGGCATGGGCTTCACTGATCTCATGAGCTCCTGAATAGGGCTAGGAGGGGAATGACAGAGGAAGAAGAAAGCTTTGGAAATGAAAAGGAAACCCTGTGAACCCGACCAGCATTATTAGCTGGATTTGCCTACCAGGGAGCCGCTCAGTTTCTGCCAGGCTAATTCTGCTCCAGCTTCTCTCCCCCCACCCCCGACTCCACCTCCCCCTCTCCCTTTCCTTCTTTCAGACTTTTTTTGTTCCTGAGACATGGCGGTAGTAACTTGGTTCTCAGGCTGGGAACCCACTGAGATGTTGCCATGGTCGCTGAGAAGTTCTTTGTGCCATGTGCTTCAAAGGGAACCTTTCCCCTCCTGGAATTCCCGCCTCCTCTGTACAGCACAATGAGGCTTCTTCTCCTTTTCCTGCCTGTGCATGTGCTCCAGCAGCAGCTTTGCTCTGGAGGAAGGGAAAAGCAGGGTTGCCTACAAACCTGCTGCATGCCTGCATCTATGCTGTCGTGAGGGTAGTACCTGCATGTGTCCTGCTTGTTCCAGTATGCAGCCCCATGTTATTCCCTCGCCCCAGTCATTTTGGAATCAAATGGCATATGTCAAGACAGTGAAATACAACCCAGCAATGCCATTGAGTTTCAGGTTTTTTATTGCAGTACAGGATAGATAGTGAGAAAATTGTGAAGATTAGCTGAAAAGTAGCACTTCTTCCCTTTCTGCAGGCTTGAAAGTCCACAGGGAAGGATTTTGTTCTTCTTTCTCTTCAAGGGACTGCTGGAGGGACTCTTCATCTGTATTAATAGGATGTGTGTATTTAAGGATAAACATCTGAGTAGAACCTAATAAAGAGAGGATGTCCCTACTACTACAGCTTCCTGTTTTCTTCAGATCAAAGGAATCTTGGGGAAAATCCTAACACTTCTTGCAGTATCCATTCACTTCTTTTCTGTCTTTTAAAAGTTTATTAAAAAAAAAAATAAAATTAACAAATACTAACTAGAAGAAACTCTTATTTTGCCAAATCATCATTATGATTATACTAAGGTGGGGGCCAGAATCGTCATAATTTGAGTCTGCATTAAACTGTCTAACTGTGATTCATAACCTTTTGTCTAACAAGTTAGTTAAAATATAAATATTCTTATAAGGTAGTCAAAGGAGAAATCATAGGGCTGTGTTGGCAGTTTAGTTGCTGATAAAGGGTGAGCTTTTCAAAGACTCAAGAAACAAGAGGGCCTGTGGGGAATCAGTTTTAATCCTTTTCAGATTACTGAAAGTCATAAAAAAAGAAAGGCAAATTAAGCAAAATCAACTTACACTTTTATGTTAATAGCCTAAATGGTGCATGCCATTATATGTACAGTTTAGAACTGCACTGACTATATAAATATCGCACTAATAGTTTTGTATACAGTTTAGATAATTTCCTGTAGAAATTGATTCAGTTCAGTTGTAGAAATATATATGAAATTTCAGCAAATGCTCTTCCATTTGAAACTTACTCAGAAATTAGGACTGAGCAATGCAGTAGATAAATATCTCAAACACAAGACATGTCTAAAACTATTGATGGATATTTCCAAAACTTCGCTTGTTCAGATACTTTCAACTAGTGGTGACAGCTGCAGTAGTCCACCCTGTGGTGGGTCCTGTGCCACATGTGGTAGAAGGTATTGTCACTTCAGGAAAACTTCTTATATTCATGGAAGTAGCTGACATTCCACGTATATCTGTTCCACAGCCTGGGGACCTTGGCTGCCTTTTGTTTGCCAGCCCACGTTTCTTCCTTGTAAACAGCAGCTGCAAAGTATTTTGAACTCATTTTGAGGAAGTAATCTCAAAATCTATGGCAAAATCTAATTGGTCTGGCTGACAAGTAGTAGTATGGGCGACTGAAGCGGGTGGGTGGGTTGGTTTGTTTCACTGTGTGGCTACATGCAGGTTTGTGTTGGCAGTGTTGTGTCCATCAGAGGTAGAACAAGAGTAGGAGGGTAAAGGGACTGCTCTTCTGATGGCAGAGCTAGCCTAAATACATGTCAAAATGCAGATGAAGAAATGTTCAGCAGCAGAAAATTAATATTAGTTGTATTGAACTCTCAGGCCTTCTGTTTTAAGAAGGAAGTTGTTAAAGTTGTTATGAAGCAGAAGATAATTTTCTTGAATGAGACTAGACACCTTTGGCTGTGGACTAGTTGATAGACCTATGTTGTACATGCCAAAACTCTGTTCAAAACACACGCTATGTTTGTCAATCCCATTTTTTTGTAATGAAAGAAAGAGTATGTGTTTTGTAGCGGGGGGGAGGGCACGGAGAGAAATAGCATCCTGGCTAGTGTTAAAGACTGACCTTCTGAATCACATTCTTTAAGAGTCTCTAACTTTGCGTTTAAATTTTTTATTTCCATGGTCTGTTGTCTTAGCACTGCCTAGAATTAGCTAATTGTGAAAACTGGTAGCATACATAATTGTAATCCCTGCCATGCGTGTGGCTTTCTTACTGTATTTGTTCTAAATAATATATTGAGAAACAGAGGGAATTATCATTTCCTGAAGCATCCAAAAGCATGTTATAATATTATAGTAATTATTTCTTGTTGGTCTCCACTTTATTGTAATTTATAATGTCTAGGACACCTGAAATGTTAGCTCCCATTTTAAACAAGGGTAAAACATGCTTAGAAATGGTATTTGAAGTGATACTGTTACTTGTGCAAATATTCTTGGTGTCGTTTATCTTTTGACGTTCTTGTTTCTTGCTTCCCCATGCTGGCAGTGTGATCAGACCTTTCCAGCATGTAGACATAATGTTTTCTGGAATTCCAGCAAAATTGCATGGATGATGCTCAGTCCGAACTCCCAGTGAAACTAATGGAAGTGCAGGCTGAGAAAAGACAATTTTTTTAAGATATGCCCCCCATACAAATAATAAATAATTTACATATTGTTATTATTAGTAGTAGTAATATCGTTTCTCCTAAGTATATGGACCCTCATGATTCTGTATGCCTTGTGAGCCTCTTAAGCATTGCAAGAGACTTTTTATTTTACCTGTAGCATCTACCTACTTCTCTAGCAGGGAAAGGCGTACTGACAGGCATGTTGGAAGAACTACAGCAATGGAGTTTGAAGGAACAAAATGAATGGGCAGGTAAGTGCAGCTATGTAGGAGTACAGAAATGAGCACAAGAGAAGGTTGCCAAGCAGAATCAGATAAGTGGATTAGAAAGTAAAGAAAATAAAAAGCAGATATGGAGGCAGGAAACGGAATTATTTAGGACTTCATAGATGAGTGACACACCTAATTTGGGTGCACTAAGAGACAGAAGGCTTTGAAAGAAATCGGAGAACTGGGGAATGTGACCAGAGCTGCATCACAGGGACTCCAGTATTCAGAGTAAAAGATGATTAGATGCAGTCAGCAGTGGTAGAAAATAGCAGATCATAAGAAATTGCAGACATAAAGTGAGAATGTAACACAAATTGTGCTTCATATCCTACTCCTTTGAGATAATTGTCAGAAGGTCTGTTTTTCTGCTCTAAGCATTTTCATCTTCATGACGGCCAGGTGGATATTACCTAGAGGTGCCTGTTTGGATGACATGGTGTCCTGGCTTCAGCTATAGTTGAGCCCAGGATGCATGATGATTTAATGTTTGTACTAAGTTCAAGAAATCAACTCCAGTTGAATCAAGTGATCATATTGTAAACTCAGAATAAGTATAAAGTGGGGGTTTTGGTTAGTGTAGCGCTTGGAGCACTAACCGAGTAACTTGCAATTCTGTCAGGTTATTTCTTGAAGATTGGAGCTGGATGTATTTGTGTATAAATTATCTAGTCAGATTGGGTATATATTAACATTTACGTAGTTATTGCCTTAGAATTGCTCAGCATGGATATGGAACCCTCTCCAAAACTATTAAAAATATTAAAAGCATATATGTATTCTAGTGCATTAACGTCTCAGTTGGCCCATTGGTGTTTTGTTCAATTGGTAAGCCAAGAGAATACATGACAGGCATATTTAATTTTTCAGAATGCTCGAAAAACTTTGTGAGCTTTGGACAGGGAAAAAAAGGTGAACCTTAGCCTCAAGGATGCAAATAGTGAGCTTTGGGGAGCCAAGGACGGGCATTTGCGAAGAGCTCAGAATGCATGGACTCAAGTCTGTGAATAGTGTTGAAACTCCCAGAGGGTCCCTTCAGCTGACTGTAAGGAACTAATGAGCCAGCCTGGCTGTTTATGGGCTGTGGTTAACCTCTTGCAACTTAGGATTTCCTGTCACCAGCAATGAGCTGTGACCGCCAGCACCACAGTGTTAATGATGAGGTAGGGGCTGATGAATGGCTGGACTCCAGACAGCAGCCTTCGCTGGCAAAGAATCAAGTGGCTAGAGGGGGAAAAACATTGATGTCTACAAGAGAAATAATGCAAACTCCAGAACCTATAATTCCCATGTTTAAAAAAAGAAAGGGAGAAAGAAACTGGGGACAAATTCAAACCAAACAAAGCTTTTATCTTTGCATTCTGAATAGAAGATTGTTCTTCAGCAAAACTGGCTGCAAAAGCCAGGCCAGTTAAAACAATATGCAGGCTGCTTGCCTCCAAGTAACCAGAAATTGTTGGATCAGAGTAGCCTGCTCTGAGGAGCCAACCTGCTGGGAGACATTATCCAAGCAACGGCCTGAATGTAATCCCTCCTGCTGTGGAATGGCTCTTTGGCAAATGAAGACCCTAATTAGAGATGGAAGGGTTTCTATTTTGTTTTTCTTTAATCCTTACCCTGAGGCCTCTGCAATATAGCCATGTCTCTGCTTGTGTGGGGAGAAGTTTCCAGTTTCCCTTTGCAACAAAGAGCCTCCACCTTTTTTATTCCTTCCCTCCTCCCTCCTTTTTTTAAAATCAACAAACAAGGGCCTACCACAGGCTGGGACCTTGAAACTAAGTCAAAGCCAAGGATCACTGTTTGAAGGAAAGTCCATGTCATCCTATGCTAGGCAGTCCATGGCAAGTTGCTAGATAAACTGGGATACTGGCCCACCACGCATGTTTTTACTACTAAGCATACTACCCAAGATGATCCTTCTAGGAAAAGGAGAAGGAAGATCTCACTGAATTGGTAGTATTCTACTGGATATCAACAGAATTTTACACACCTTTGTCCAGATTCAACACTTTAGAACATTCAGACTCAAAATCTTTGAAGATTTCGCCTTCCTTCAAGAGAGACTGAAGTCCTTGACTAGAGGTTACATGCATCTTCTGTAGCTGGACTCAGATGATCATCCCTGACAGAGAGGGCAGAACCTCCAGGGGAATGCACTACAGCTAATTTAAACTCAAATTAATGTGGAGAAGTGAAAATACATTCGCTGCTCAACAACTCACCTTAGTATATATGATAAGGATGCTGGGAAGGGACTCTTATTAAGAACTGTAGTGACAGGACAAGGGGTAACGGGTTAAAACTTAAACAGGGGAAGTTTAGATTGGTTATAAGGAAGAAGTTCTTTACTGTAAGGGTGGTGAGACACTGGAATGGGTTGCCCAAGGAAGTTGTGAATGCTCCATCCCTGGCAGTGTTCAAGGCCAGGTTGGACATGGTTTAGTGTGAGGTGTCCCTGCCCATAGCAGGAGGGTTGGATCTAAATGATCTTAAGGTCCTTTCCAACCCTAACTATTCTGTGGTTCTGTGTCTGTCTGAACATACTGTCAGAGACTGCATGCAGGCTCTTAATAACCCTGCAAACACCACTGCATTTTCTGTTACTACTGGGACTTGGATCTACATCATCACCTCAGATGATGATGGTGTTATCTCTAAAATGTCCTTGTTTACAGTAGATACCAGCCTATGGATGAAGGCCAGCTACTTGAAGATGAGGCTAAGCAAGACAGATCATGCTAAGCAGAAGGCACTGAATTAGTTTCTTATATTTGAAAATAGGTATAAATCCAAAGTTGGCTCAGATCACTAATTTCATGTTTTGTTACGCTTGCTTTCAATTCTCAGCGCTTTTGGTGTGCTGTGGTCATATTCATATCTTGTCTTCCAGATAGAGGATAGCTGTGTGATATTAATGAACACAAAGGTCTTTTTGAATAAATTTTGGTTAATTTAGCTGACTTGGTATATCTTGCTTGGACAGACTACAGTAAATGCCTCAGACGTGTTCTGTACTCTTTACATAATTTCACAAGGCTGAATCTGTTTGAAATTTTTCCTCTTTCCTAAAATATCCAAATACTTACCTAAAGCTGTGGGTGGGGAAAACTGTTGTGTTGTTGAAAAGAACTTTTTGCAGTAAGGTGAAGCTTGTTTCTCAAGAGGATTGAGCTTCCCCATTGAATTGACTGAGATTAGAAGGAATTCCTGCAGGACTAAAATTTCTGGAAGTTTTGCCATCTTCCCCTCTAAGTGCAAGATTCTTAAATCACAAAAATTATTACAATTCTTTGTTTTTCCTATTGATGTATATACCTACCAATGCATAATTTTAAGGTAGTATTCTATTAAAGCACACGATTTATGTGTCTGGATTAGGAACTTTGGTACTTTGTATTTCTACAGCATGGGTGCTAAAGGGGATAGCTTCTTAGAGTACTCTAGGTTAATAGTTCCTTTACAATTCTTCCAACCCCTTCCCATGTCTCCATCTTTTAATGACTTCTCTCTGTACCACAGCATGCTTGTTTTAATGTGGTCTAGACTCAGAGCTGATCACAATGTTTCTCCCTAGCCCCAGAAAAAAGATTTTTTTTTTTTTTTTTTCCTTTCTCATTTTAACCCTCTGAGAGCCTCTCAGGATCGCATTGGTATATATTGTTGATGTGACCGTATACTGTTTGAGGTGATACTTTTCTTAATGTAGAAGCACATATTTTTATGTTTTAATTTTTTTGAGAAGTACATGGGGGTTTAATTGTGATTATATTTTTAAATTTAAAAATACTGCTTTGTGTTTTCTATTCCTACACTTCTTAATTGCTAAAGCAACTGTTATATATAGGGCACATGTATAAAAGATATCCCAAAGTGCTAGAGAAGTTGAGTATTCCAGTCAGGAAGGGGTTTTATGATGCTGTGATACTCAGGGATTTGATGATCTTGTGATGTTCTGTCTTTAGACAGAAATCTGACTGTTCCTTTTTTGTTGTCTCAAGAGAGATTTCAAATGCCATTCTGCTTATGCTTAGTTTAACTTAGCTTCTGGAGTTACTGGGGAATTGTACATTAACAGGGCTGAAGCATCAGTTGGTTAATTTGTAACTTTTGGTGTTTGTAAAGTAGATGATGTCTATTTCTTCTCCTCTGCCCTACAGAACTGGCCTGTGGCCCAGCTGTCTAGCTCCAGTGGTGGTTCAAGGGACAAGGCATTCTTGGTGATCAGCTGAGCCTGAGAGCAGTGTAGGAGAGAGACAGAGGAAGCCTGTATTGTTCAGATATTGTTGTTTGTATTCTCTGTATCTCAGGAAAAAAGAGGTTTTGCAGTTTGACAACTGTAATGAAATGGTGTGTTTGACATAATGTTTAGAGTTTGCAAGATTCTCAATGGTAAAGCAGAGTGCAGCAGACTGATTCATTGGACTGTCTTTGCCTGTGGCTGATACTCCGTGCTTTTTCAAGTACAGTTTTCAGTGTGCACTTGAAATGGGTAATTCTGTTAATGAGCTAACATTATATTTTATTTTGCCTAACAATAGCTGC
The DNA here is from genome assembly GCA_009867235.2 of Psittacus erithacus. Lineage (NCBI taxonomy): Eukaryota > Metazoa > Chordata > Aves > Psittaciformes > Psittacidae > Psittacus > Psittacus erithacus. The sequence goes on along the minus strand of WYDI02033282.1, from coordinate 12,831 downwards.
TGTTAACTTGATCTTGATATGGATAAAACAGGTGCAGATCAGTTGGTTTGTGGGCACTAAAAATTACTGGAACAGATTTTGCTACTTTTAAGTCTACATCAAACACTAAAGATACAAATTCTCTTGAGGAGTGCCTAGGTAGAAATCTCAGTTGCTGTTTCTGAATTGCTCTGTTCTTCACTTATTCTGGTGAAATACTGCAGATGGAAACTTAATCCTTTCAGCTGTATTCCCTAGCAGTCAAGATTGTTTAAATCCTTGGCCTGCTGTTCCAGAGCAATAAAGCAAGAAACTGGACCTTTTTATTGAAAATCATGTTTCTTGGAGTCACAGAGTATGCAAGTTGCTTGCTACTGAGTATTGCTTACATGTTACCAGTATGCTGTGTGAGAAGCTGACAGCTTATTTCAGAGACCAAACAGAGCTGATGGAAGAATTAGCTATTAAAAAGATGCTGTTTAACTGCACCTGTTATAATCTCACTCTTTTGGCAGATCTGTGGTCACTAACTCCACAATGTGGAGAATTCTGACATGGAATATTGCATCTGGTGGGCTGGGTCAAACAGCAAATATGGCTCAAGATTTTCAGTTCATAGGGAATTGATGCGGAAAACCTCAAAAACTGATGGAATGCAAGTTTGGTGAGGCTGGCTCAGTTCACGGCCAGGAGATATGTATGAATAAGGATGTTTGTTTTACAATCTCTGCAGAAGAGTTAAAGCAACCCAATTATATTTTCTGCCCCAAACCCCATGAGATTTATTGAGGGAGGAAAAAATAGAAAGAAGAAAAAAAAAAAGAAGAAAAGGGAAGATGGAAAAGCCATGGTTATACATGTTGGAGCTGTGTTTTCCTCAGTTCTGATTGAAAGCAATGTTTTGCTTATGGGATCTGTGGGACTGTCTTCTGCATGCTTATATCCTTACTTTTCTGCTTCTTCTCTTGTTTATTTGGAGGACCAGATAATAGTACTTGCTGGCACCTTGTAGAATAGAGTTGAGATAGTTTGCTAAAAGCACTGTACTGGCATCTGTACTGGTTACCACCTACACCACTGCCCAATCTCCTCCTCCCTGTCTTTATAATTTTTTAACCCAGGGAATAAATTAACTTCCTCATGTACCACATACCATAGTTATAATTAATATTTGTTATTTACAGTGCACTAAGTTCCAAGAAGAGAGTTCCTGGAGTTGGATGAATGATCCAACTAATCCAGGAGCTAATCCAGGAAGACAGATACATACTTCTTAATGTAAAAGCGTTTGTGAGAGCATAGTGTTAGAACACCAGGATGTGTCTGTGGGTTTACACAGGCAGCCAATAAACTATTTTTTTCTCCCTTTAGTCTGTCAGTTTTATCTAAGATATTAATTAAAAAAAATATATCAATAGTAATCTGGTTCTACTAATAGCCATTTTCAACAGAAGCTGTTGAATATCTTAATCTGCAATATATTACTGTGTTGATGTAAATGGCAGAGCTAGAAGTGATTAACAAATTTTGATTTCCCCACCTATGGTTCCAAGCCTCTGTACCTCTTTCATTTGTAATTGATTCACTCTCTGTAACTCATTAGATTAGTGCCATGTCTTCATACGTAGATACAGCTGTATATTGGGAGAGGATTCTAACTCTGGCAAAGAAGTAAATGTAATGAATAAAGGCTAATGCCCTTGGTATAATTTTTCTCTGAAACTGAGATCTTGTGAAGCATCTTATGTTGATTTCTTCACTGTTGATAATAACTGACGTATTAATTGGAATGAGGCTATACTAGAAAGGAAAAGAGAAGATGCTTGCAGTGTTTCTATCTGCAAGCATGTAAGGCCCTTCTAAATGTTAGCACGTGGCTGACCTTATTGTTCTGATTGTTGCTGTCCTACCTATCCAAATGAATGAGAGGAAGCAGTTCACCTGCTCAGTAAGTGTCTAGTCCCTCTGGTTGTCTCATCAAGGAGATTGTTGCTTCCTTATTGTATTAGTCTAGCTCACAGGAAGGGAGTGCAGAGCTCTTCAAATCTTTCTGGTGTTCTTTGAGGTAATAACTGAATAAACATCTCCTTGGTCCTGGAGATGTGAAGATATATATTCCTCACACTTGCCATGTGTTTCCTCTCATCCTTTCTAGATTACAGCGTCTAGTAAATTCTTCCACATTTTCATTTGAGATAGTATTTAATGTGCATCTTATTGGTAATGGTTACCAACAATGAGTTCAAACAAGTAAGTGTCCAAAATACACTCTAACTCTTCATCAGCCTTCTCCATGAGCTGTGATGATCTCTGTGCTAGCGGTCTACACTGCAAAAACATGGATGTAGCAAATAGATATTTGCAAAAAAAAAAACCAAACAAACAAAAAAAAACCTTTAAAAATGTGTAATGAACATGCTGTATTCTTCTGTATACGTTTTTGTTTGAGTACAAAGTAGACCAGATGTACTGTTTAGGAGAGGACTTCTGGTAAAGTCCTAGACTGATGATGTTTAAGGAACTGTGGAAGGGCAAGTTCAAAGGTGGGGTTTGTATCCTTGATCATTTTAGTTACTTTAGAGATGCCTACATGCAACTGGAGAACAACTCAACAGAGTCTAGCAAATGGCTGAGCTCTTTTTAATGCTCATTTACAGAGGAGAACTTACAGTGTCATGGAAAAGGCTCCTAAAGTGGACAAAGCTCTTAACAATAATTACAGTCAAGGTGCATATTCTCTGTAATTCCTGATATTGATAAGTACAAGTACTTTTAATATCTTTTTCAACAATCTGGACCAGGAGATTGAGTGCTCCCTCAGTGAGTTTGCAGGTGCCCCCAAGCTGGATAGGAGTGTTGATTTGCTTGACAGCAAGAAGGCTTTGTAGTGGGATCTGGATAGGCTGGATCCATGGGCCTGAGGCCAGTTGTCTGATGTTCAACAAGGCTCAGTGCTGTGTCAGGCACTTGGGTCACAACCACCCTATGCAATGCTCCAGGCTTGGGGAAGAGTGGATTGAAAACTGCCCAGTAGAAAAGGATCTGGGGCTCTTGGTCTACAGACAGCTGAATATGACCAACTTGTGCCCAGGTGGCCAAAGGCAGTGGCATCCTGGTCTGTATCAGTAATAGTGTGGCAGAAGGACCATGGCAATGATTATTCCCCTGTGCTGGGCACTGGTGAAGAGGCACTTCAAATCCTGTGTTCACTACAAGAGACACACTGAGGTGCTGGAGTGTGGCCAGAGAAGGGCAACTGAGCCGGTGCAGGGCCTGGAGCCACAAGTGTGATGGGAAATAGCTGAGGGGACCTGTGGGGTTTAGTCTGGAGAAGAGAAGGCTCAGGCGGGACCCTTAATCACTCTCTACTGCTGCCTGACAGGAGGATGGAGCCAGGAGGAGGCTGGGCTCTGCTTCCACCAAACAAGGGATGGGACAAGAGAAAATGGCCTCAAGCTGCGCCTTGGGAGGCCTAGACTGGTATTAAGAAAAATTTCTTCACCAGAAGGGTTATCAAGCACTAGAACAGGCTGCTCAGGGCGGTGGTGGAGTCACCGTCCCTGGAGGTGTTTAAAAAGATGTGTAGATGTGGTGCTTGGGGACATGGTTTAGTGGTGGGCCTGGCAGGGCTGGGGCAATGGGTGGAGTTGATGAATCTTAAACGGCTTTTTCAACCTAAATGACTATAAATGAGACGCCAGGTACTTGTCTCTATCCTATAAAGACCTACTTACATCTAAGCTGTATTTTGTGGTTTAGTATGTTTGCACTTAAGGCCAAAATAATTTTTGAATTGCCCATAACAAGCTTGTAGAAGATTGTTGCCATTTCCAGCCCTGCTTCTAGGACTAAGGCATGATTAGTTCTCTCTGCATCAGTGTTTATTGCACATTTGAGCTGGCATTAGCTGCTGATCTGCACAGAACATGTATAACTTCCATGGAGCTCCACCTGGGGTGTTGGAGCACTTTACAGACGTGAAAGTTACGCTGGTGGCACCTGCGTACAGCAGCCCTGTAGCGTGAGCAGGTCAAGTGCCTGGCTCTGCCTTGCAAGGGGCTTTCAGATGTAACACAGAGGAAAGTGGGGAGGTTCCTGTCACTATGAACGAGTGATCGTTTGAATGACTAAATGTGCAGTTGTCAATTTTTGTTTTTATTCCTCTTGGGGGGGAAGGAAGAATGCTACTCTGTAGTGATAATAATTTATTTTCAACCACAGGAGACAATCTCGCAAAGGGATATAGCCTGGGCCCTCCACTGTTGGCAGTTGCGCAGGAATTGCCTTGAGGAAACGCCTGTTTGCTTGCCATGGGCTGCAACGTGTAGGGGCAGTCCTTAAATGCTGAGTAGTCCTACATGAGAAGGTCACGTGCGAGGTCTGGACCGGCATTACTTGAAGTGGGATCTACATCGCAGTGTCAGTTTGAGCTCCTGCCGGCCGAGTAGGGACGGGACGTTTCCAGGAGCGCAGGTCTGGGAGGGCGAGGGGGCGCGAGCGAGCCGCAGCCCCGAACGCGCTCGGCCGCGGCTGCTGCCTTGGGCTGAAGCGGAAAGGAGGGGAACGCCAGCCGGAAAGGTGTCGGCGCTCGTGCCCGGCCTGCTGGCTCCTGCTCGTTCCTCGGCACGGGGCAGTGGTTTCTAAGTGATCGCGGGGCGGTGCTCCGGCTGCTCTCTGATCTCTCGCCAACAAACCCGGAAGGCCGGCTGGCGGCAGCGCTGGAGCGGCTCCACGGGCGATACCGGCCGTTCCCGCGCAGGGAAGTCGGAGAAGGGAGACGATGCGCCGCGAACACGGCTCCGCGGCGCCCCTCGGCAGGACGTAACTTCCGGGGCGGTGTCGGGCTCTGTAGGTGCTGCGGTACCGGTTGTGAGTACGGAGTTGCCGCTCCCGATCGGGGCGTTTCTTTGAACCAGCCTTCTAAATGTCTTCGAAACGCCTTCATACACCGAGGCGCCTCGGGTGTGGGACGAGCACAGCGTGTCTGGGAGGTGACCTGAGGGAAGCCTGGACGAACGGCCACCCCGGGCCGTTGCAGTGCTGAACGTGCAGTAAATTCCTTGTGACTTTTCCTCCCGAGCAGCTGTTAGTGATAACCCGGCTGTGCAGGTGAATACCTGCTGGGCTCAGAAGGACCTTGCTCAGGAGTTGGTTTCCCTCATGCACTGCCTGATGGGCATGGTGGATTTAAAATAAAAACAAAATACAAGCACAGTGCAAAAAAAAAAAAAGAAAAAGTGGCCTGTAGGTGTTCAAACTTAACATCTCTGTGCTGAGCAGCATTCTTGGAAAACAGTGTTGTTTCATAATTTATCACTTTTCTGTGTTTCTCTTGTATCTCAGTTTAAGTTCATCTCTATGAGGAGCCAGTGTCCGCTTGTCTAGAGCTGTGATGGTGATAGCTATCACTTGGAGAAACAGTTACTTGCATTCTGCATCCAACAAATGCAGTAACAGCTTTAAAAGTCACTGGGAGTCTGTGGAGTCATGAAGCAACGTTTGAACAGATCATACAGAGGCACAGTGGCAGAAGCTGGTAAAAATACCAGTTTAGCCTCGGTAGTTAAGATGTTGTTTTCTATATCCCAGGGTTTTTTTAATACATCTTAATTTCTTCTCTGTGCTTTTGATAACTCCAGGTTTCAGCTGCATGTTTGATGAAAAGCCATGGACTTAAAATAGGTCTGATCTCTGGTTAAGAAGTGTTGTGTGTAGCAGTTCTGACCTCTAATGGTCAGGAAGAGCACTTTTTGCAAGGACTGTGGTATGCTGCAGTTTGTCATGACTCTGAGAATGATGCTGAAAAAAAGTAAACAACTTGGTCCACCTTTATTTGCTACACTGAGTTTGTCTCTCCACCGCAAATCACAGGGAATATTGTTTTCAATGGCAGTTCCAAAGTGACATGGAGAAAAAGAAAGTAACATAATTTTTTAAAAGTTCTTGCCTTTAAAGTCGTTGGAGTGTTTAAATCACATTTGAATTCCTTTAAAAGCTTGTTTAAGGAGCTTGAGAAGGAGGGGGCAGAGAGACTGCAGAAGCTGCAGTGAAGTTTAACTGTGTTCCATGCTGTTTCAGGAACTACTGTGTTTGTAATTATTTTGTCATTTGTTTTAACTGTACAGAAACACAAAATGTTAAGTTTGCTATCTGGAAGTGAGAAGGAGTCATTTTTTGGGTAAGAAGTTATCTTTTGTAGTAGGACTGAGGATGCTGTCTTTCTGATTTCAGGCAAAACGAGCAGTACAGCGAGGAGCCACAGCAGTCATCTTTGATGTTTCTGAAAACCCAGATGCCATTGATCAGGTATGAAGAAGGAAGCCTGGTTTTATTACAGTCTCTGCTGGGTTCTTTTAGGGTTGCTGAAGCACGACTTGAGAGCACACAGGTTTTGGAGCCCAGCTGCCTTAAAATACGCAGCTGCTGACCCTGGGTAGCTTTGGTGCTGTGGTTTTCCTGCTCCTCGTCTTCCGGCAGGCAAGAAGCAATGGAGATGTTGAGAATGTGGTAGAAAGAGAAAAGTTTGGGGAGTTACTTTTTTTTTTTTTTTCCCTACCCTTTGCTAGAGTCCAGAATCCAGGTCTAAGATGAGGTTTTAAGATAGGATGGAGGCAGTTTTGTTTGTTTTGTGGACCATTATCGAGTCAAGAAGGTTTTCTTTGCTCAGCTGTGTGTACAAAATGCAGAGCGTTTGGCCCTACCCAGCCAGTGATTGATGCTATTGTTGAGCAGCTGCTATTTTTGAGGTCGCAAAATGATTTTCAAACCTGGTTCCAAACAAGTTTCTTATTAAAAAAATGTGAACATTCCTTTCTTGTTCACAGCTGATGATTTCTGGCCTGTGTGTTTTGTGGACAGGCAAGGTTTTTTTTCTTTTTTGGGGTAATCTCAGTACAATTTCCATCTCTTCATTTGAAGTGGATGAGGTCATAGCTCTGTGAAATGCTTTGACAAGATTCCCCCAGCCAATTCTGAGTTTTGAGTAGAGAGAAGAAATATAACAAGTGCAAAAATAGTTTCCATTTGTTTTGATTTGGTTTTGTCTTGAAACAGAACTGTTGTTTGTGCTACAGCAGAAACAAGTAAGGCTGAATGTATAAGTGTTTCTTGAACTTCTTTGGGGAAGAGAGAGACAATGTGTATTTTAAAAGACCTGGCTTTAATTCTGAAATGAATATCCTGGACAAAGGAATGCAGAGCCTCTGTGCAGTGGATGCTTTGAGAACTGTGCTCTGCATGTGCATCAAGGCTACAGCCTTGATCTTCCAAACATTATCAGGGATACTTTTTCTCCTTTTATACACAGAAAAATTATCTACACAAAGTTGTAATCTTTTTCCGATTTTTAATCTGTATTACAGCTTCCAGCTACTTTCAGCCGCCCTGCTCTGACCTTGCAAAGCTGAGTTATTGCCTCTTGCTTTCTTCCTTCTACCGGCAACTGTTGTCCTTCCCTGATTCTTCATAATAAACTGTGTGCAACTGTCCCCAGTAGCTGGAAAACTAGTAGATGATTGAGTATTTTGGGTATACCAATAGAATGGAAGGAGGTTAGTGGCTTAGTGCAGTAGCTAAGAAAGTAGGCTTCATTTCAGGACAGCAGCAGCCTATGCAAACCCAAACAGGAGAGGAGTGACTAGACTGACTTTCATACTCCACACATAAGAGTTGCTTGATTGGCTCTGTTCTCATGCTGTTCTGGACACTTCTTTCATGCATTTTGACTCTCAGCCAAAGTCTTCAGAACCCTTGCCATCAGGGGTACTAATTAATTTTTCTTTGAAATAAATATCATCTTGGCACTCACAATGGAATTGTGGAGAACAATGACAGATGGATAACAATGGAGGAAAACCCAATATTAGTCAGTACGGAGTCTCTGGTTCAAATGAAGGTATCCTAAGACACTGAGGGGAGCTGTTAAGGAAGCTTTCCCAGATATGCTTGTTAAGAAGCAATAGAACTAAGGGAGAGTGCTTTGAAAGGGAGGAGTGGAGTATTACAAAAGGCAGTCTCACCTGCCTGTCAGTGAACAGCAATAGGTAGAAGGCCTGACCAAGAGAATCATCCTTGGACAATTTGGTAGCAAAATTGCTACGAAATGGAAGGTCTTTAAGTACAGCTTCTGGGGGCTTTATTCCCATTCATCTCAGTGTCTTCTGCTGTAGATTAAGAGTGAAGCTTTCATTTTTAGAAATGCTGTGTGAAGTCTGATTTGTTTCTTAGTTTTACTTTTGCATGATTTGAAGAAGAGCAACAGCATACAGAGCATCATGTTTGGCGAGAGTCTGGCAGCAGCAAAAGCTACTGAGGAATCAGGTGAATTCTTTCTTAGACAAGAAAGCTTGAGAGAGAATGTGTGTTTGAGAACATATGGACAGTGATTGGATTTTGCCATAGGCCAGTAAGTTTTCTAGACACATAGGATCCATGAATTACATTCAAGTTACTTGTTAGTTTTTAGTTCTTCACAAGACATCTGTCTTAAAAATAGTTTGATCAGTGTTCTCAGAAGCCCAGTCACATACTAGGGAAGAATCTGTTTTAAAGTCTCAAGGGAGTCTGTCACCATCATCTGTACAGATTGAGTACTTTGTAAATAGCATGATGTAAACAGTCAGTTGGTAATTTCTACATATTTTAGTCAGAAATAGCAGATAGGTGTGGTATCTCTGCCATATGCTGCTCTTCTTCAATTTACTCACACTCCCGTCATCTCTTTCCTTTCCTTTGTACCATTTCCATTCACTTGTCAGTACCTTGCTTGTTTCTTATCAGCCCGCCACTATACTGGGATTTTTCTTGTGGGTCAGAATAAGGTATATGAATTTATCATGTTGGTGATGCTTTGTAACTGAGCAATTCTCTTGTGTTATTTTCTTCTCTGATGAAGATAGATAGGATTCAGCAGATAGGATTTTTTTTTTATTTTTTGGCCAGATAATTATGCAGTCTCCACATGTGAAGGTTTTCAATGTCTGACTGATTGAAACCCTGAGCAGCCTGGTCTCCTGTCATAGTTGACCCAGCCTTGACCAGGAGTTTGGGGACTCATGAGGTACCTTCCATCTGCATTATTTTCTGATTCTTTGATTTAGAATCATAGAATAGTTAGGGTTGGGAAGGACCTTAAGATCATCCAGTTCCAACCCTCCTGCCATGGGAAGGGACACCTCACACTAAACCATGTCACCCAAGGCTCTGTCCAACCTGGCCTTGAGCACGGCCAAGGATGGAGCACTCACAACTTCCTTGGGCAACCCATTCCAGTGTGTCACCATCCTTACAGTAAAGCACTTCTTCCTTATATCCAAACTAAACATCCCCCGTTTAAGTTTTAACCCATTACCCCTTGTCCTGTCACTACAGTTCTTAATGAAGAGTCCCTCCTCAGCATCCTTATAGGCCCCCTTCAGATACTGGAAGGCCGCTCTGAGGTCTCCATGCAGCCTTCTCTTCTCCAGGCTGAACAGCCTCAACTCTCTCAGCCTGTCTTCATACGGGAGGTGC